>JAWNNJ010001523.1:0-82102 GCA_035045125.1 Hypselothyrea guttata
TTAGCCATGTCCGTCCGTCCGTCTGTCCGTCTGTCCGTCTGTCCGTCTGTCCGTCTGTCCGTCCGTCCGTATGAACACCTAGATCTCACAACTAAAAAAGGTAAAGACACCACCTTTCCGGATTTTAGGTTTTCATAGAGACGGACGGACGGACGGACGAACAACAGACAGACGACAAGACGACGAACGGGATATCGCTAAATCAACTCAGCTCGTCGTGCTGGTCAAATATGTTGTAGGGGTCTACACCTCTCTGTGTACCATCTGTCAGTTGCACTAAATTAATAGACCCTTTTACTTTTTTAAAGTACAGGGTCTAATAAATATAATAATAAAATAATATTAATAAAACTTATGCTATAATAAGCAGCAATTATAGATCTGTTCTCATTATTTTAAACGATATCTGATCTTAACATTTTTAATTTAAAGCAAATAATTAAGAATTAATTATATATTTACTGCCAATTTTTGTTTAGTTTATTTTTCCGACAAAATAGAGCTTTTTTCTCTCGCATGAAAATTGGCAACACTGCATAAAACACACACACACACAACACCCAATACACACACACACAGACGCAATCTCTCTCGCAACACAATTAGGTAATTGTCTTTCTTCTTGCCACCAAAAACCTATTGAACTGGACAAACGCGCCCCATCGTCAGCGTAGCTGCAAGTAGATGGAGCATGGTTGGAGTGGGGCATGGGGAGGGGGGTTGGGGCAATCGCGACGTTGCGTGGTTGGACGTAACAGTTTTTCGGCTGCAATAGAAGAAAGAAATAACAACAGCAACAAAAACAACACTAAGATCAACAAGAGAAGCTAAAGCCAATGAAAACTACCGATGTCGTAATGCAACAAAAAGGAAGTTGCAGTTGCAGTTGCAACTTGCAGCAGCGAGCCTCGTATCGCAGTGGTATCTTCAGTGTCCACGGTGAATGCCGCTCGTAATGAACTCGGCGCAGCTTGAAGCACACTGCAAACAATAGTCGTGTGGAAATTAAAGTATATTTTATATTTCATTTAAATATTAATAACTATAATTTTAAATAATATTTTTATTGAAGTAATACAATATTATAATTTAATATAATATAATATTATTTTAAATATTCAAAATATATCGAAAGAATATTAAAAAAACCCAACTTTTTTATTAGAACATGCACATATTTACGATTGTAGTATTTCATATTAATATTAAACATAATTTCTTCGAGTGTATTCAGCTGTGTCGAGGTAGAAAGTGTGCTAGGCATGTTTTACGTAAATTTGTTAAACTCGCAGCATAATTTGGCGCAGTGTAACGACTTGAGTCAATTTAAAAGTAGGAAGTGTATACGCCTTTGTTTTATCGGCCAAACTAACTGTAAAACTGTAAAACTATAAGACTCGAGACCCAAGCGCAGGCTTATAGCTCTATCTCTCTCCTATACAAGCATGCGAACATACATGCATACCTGTTGAACAATGACCCGTAGAAGCCGTTGGTGGGCCCGGAGACCCTCTCGAAACACACTAATTGTTCGGCTCTCTCGAGTGCTGCGACCTCGAACCGCCCCCTTGCTGACCGCAGCGAATTGTTAACAATTAGGACAGAGAGGGGAAGGGAAGGGAAGGAAAAACTGTATTATTCGAGGAAATGGCATGGGCATAGGCGGAAGGAAGAACCGATGACAACAACTCGCAACACTCGAAAAACGAGAAACAATGCAAGTAGATGGCATGGAGGGAATAGATGAAGGAAGCAAAAGAAACAAAAAAAATAAAAGAGTAAAAGAGAAAAAGCAAACGGAAAGAAGAACAAAAACAGATTAAAGATTGAGCTATGCTCAAGTAGATGCCACTTGATGCGCCTTGGGCGGTCCACAGAAAGAACATTTACCAGAACAATACAAATATAGATATACTATACCGAAATATACTTACTAGAAATACCAGAAATACTATATAGTATATGGAATTGTATTTTTGTATTTTTGGCACTGGGCAAATCGTTCATAAATCAATTTGATTTCGGCGCCCGATAGCATTGATAAGAAAAATGCTTTACCTTTCGCCAGCCTATCAATGCCTTTGTCTATATATATACATATATATATATATATATATATCTGTAACTGTATAAGTGAGTTCCTATCGTAATCGCGCCAATGTTCGATAAGCGAGTCAAGTGGAAGAGCAGCAAATTCCCAGCCATACTACAACACGGAACGAGAATTGTTATGCCGTAGAGCCTAGGGGTAATAACGGGACTTGACACACACACACACACACTCACACACACAATAGGTGTTTATTATAGTATGGCTCGATCGGTATGAAATCTATGGCCAATGTGCCTGGAAGTGCTACACAAAGGGGGGGGTACCGGAAATGACGTCAGCAGAACTGCGACAATGTCTGAGTGTATAAACATATATACATATACATATAGTTGTGTGTGTAGTTGGTTCCATTTTTTTATACATTTTTTTTGGAGCACGCGAGTCTTAAGTGATACGTACATTTAATCGGTATCAATTCGATGTTTATTGCACTTTCAATACCCTTGCACTTGCTCTACTTAAGTTAAAAATAGTTATTCCTTTGAATAATGAAGCAACATATTTTTTTAAATATCGGTAAAGCGATAAAGTATCGCTGGAAAAATATATATGCTAAAGTATACAAGTTTATATCAAAATAGTATAGCCAAAAGTCGTTAAACTAATTAAAACTTCATACAAAATATGTGTATACCGATATTATAATAATTACCGATATATCGACAAATATTTAAATTAAATATTGATATTATCGAATATAAGCAAATTGTATACAAATTATATATCGAAATAAAATAGCAACAAGTAGATTAACTAGCAAATATAAAATTAAACTCATTAAAAGATAGAAGAAGAAGCATTATAATTTTTTATAGGGTATTCAAATGCAGCAAACTCTGCAATTGGCTTAATCATATCGCGAGTATTTACAAGTGGAACTATTATTATAACTGTTGCTGTCGGTACAATTAAAACCGTTATATACTATACTATACTACAAAGTAGGAGATTTGGAAGTACGCACACTCACACACACACACACTTATGTCCTCGGAAGCCATCAAAAGTCTTGGGTACTTGAACCGAAAGTTAATGCACGTAGCAGCGATAAGAACCCTAATGGTAATAATAATATTAATAGATTTATTTAAGGCCATATGGTGTCAGGGGCATGTTATATATATTACATGGGAAAGGAAGGACGCCAAAATAACGGATTAAAATCTCTACGATTTATGACTGTGCAGTTTATGGCAAACTTGTATTAGTATTACTAATCAATGTATTTAAACTATGCCCTATAATAAGATGAAGGCAAATTCAATAATTTATGAATTCTCGGAAATTGCTTTAGAAATTCTTATGTGTAGTGCATAACTATCGATAAGTTATAGCGTAATTCTGCATTGAATATTTTATTTCCCATTGCAATTTTGATAGAATTACATAGATCGCTTTAAACCCAAATTGTAGTTCTGATTTAGCATACTCAAGCCATGTTAAATGTTTAACATTAGCTGTATAATAACATAGTATGTTATTTAAATGCTTTAACAGCTGTTATGCTCTGCATTGTTAAGCCTAACATGCGCTGTTACTTAACAGCAGTGTTATGTAACATAAAATGTTGATGTTTAGCATGAAATATTAATGTAATGAGAATTTATGAACTTAAAGAGCAGTGTAGTTTTCGACAGTATGAGGTTTACCATATTTCTGCCGACTTGGACTAGTATTTGTCTCCCTCATGGGGCCCTACGTCATATGCGGATGTTAGAGTTATCGATGGGGCAGCTGTTGTCAGTGTTTGTAGGCAAGAGGCCCACGCAGGCTGGAGATTCTGATTTGTTCATTGCACTTTAACAGAATTATGGAGCTTAATACTATTAATATTATTATTTGTATATGGCTGCATTTCCACATTTGTGTATTGCTGATAGCAGCCATAAATAAAAAATAATAAATGAATAAATAATAATAAAAAGCCAACGTAGCTGGGGTATTTGTTGTTTTCCGCGTGAAGGAAATTGATAGATAGCCGTGGTTGGAGGGGGAGAGGCGGGGAGCTGATTACAATTAAGAGACTATGCACATTATAGAATAATAATAATAATAACAATAACAAAGACAATGATAATTTAATGAACCCAGAGAGCGCAAAGAAATGCAGGCTTGATAAGAGTCCCATGGGGGAAATGCAGCCAGGCACTCAGAGTGGGCGGTCGGGCGGGGGGTGGCGTAGATAAGGGGGGCACTTGCCACTACAGAACGTGGCAAAGACCATAAAGCAGCCAGCTAATGAGATGATATATTTATATGTGTATATGCAAGAGAAGTGCAACTCAAGACAGACGTAACTACTGAGATGCTCTAATAGAGGCATTCAGTTGTGTTGTTGCAACCTCAAGTTGCCGCATTGCCGCTGGCCACGTGTGGCCTGCCACTTGCTAATTATGAATTTGGCGACAATAGCTAGAAGTTGCCACAACAGCAACCAAAACGAAGGCGCCCGACTGTGGAATACCCTGTATGCTAGATTTGTAATAAATGTAATATTGCTTCTTGAATATCTTTCATGTTTATTAACCAATTTCCATGCGCGTTTTAGTATAGATAAATATAATGGTAAGGAGCATATATTCTAAATTACAACTTTCTAACTATGCAAATTTAGAAAATAGCTGCTCTAGCTCTTATGATATCCTAGATTTCAGCATATATATACTTTGTGGAATCTGCCACGCCTTCTTTTGCCTGTTAGCTACATGCTTCCAAAGCTATTAACCCTGTTTTTAGCCATTTTTAATGGTTACAGGGTATAACAATTCCAGCTTGTTGGTGGCGTCATCAAGTTTTGGTCCAAGCCTCCTTCAATCCGGCAGCATTTGTTCATCTTCTTTTGCTGCCACTTCTAGTTGAAGCTACGTGCTGTTCGTGTCAATTTGTTGTTTGTTTTAATATTTGTTTGCTTGTTTACTTGGAAATTATAATAATAAAAGCTATCTCAGTGTGTGTGTTTATCTCTAGGCTCCTCTTAATTCTCGCTTAGCAAAATCAGCTCTACGTTCTGGTTCTCGTACTCGTTCTCGTTCTTATTCACGTTTCCCCATCCGTAATAAAAGCACCCGGACTCTGAGTTTGTCTACGCTTTCAGCTGCTTAGCGAATTGCCTCAGGTCTCTATTGTTGCTTTTGTTGTTGTTGTTGTTGTTGTTGTTGTTGTTGCTTTTGTTGCATATCATTTGACACTTGAAGAATTGACGTTGTTGCGGCATTCGCTTGAATTCATTCTTTTTTCTCTATGACAAATGCCATTAAAATGTTGAGCTGCCTGGAAATTGTAGAAGTGCATGTAAAAATATAATATCATCATCATCATCATCATTATCGTCATTATCGTCATTATGATCGTCGACATCTGACTAGACTTTCGTCAACAAATTCACTTCCTACAAATGCAATGCTTAGTCTGAAATACTCCAGCTACAATTACACAAATGATTCAGTTAAAAAGAGACGGTGAAAATATCGTTTTTTAGATATTATATAACAGCATTTTTGAGCTAATTTTTAACATACTTTGATCAGATATATTTTAGCTAAAGATTACTATAAAGATTAATTAATTATTTATAATCAGAGCTGTAATGACTCTATCGATATTATTGACACCATTTTGACAATTCCTATATTGTGATATAAAATTTATCGACTGATTTAGATTCGTAGCTTTAAAATGGAATATTTAAAATCCTTCAGCTAGAATATCAGACAGTACATTTCTATATTGAACTTTATTCTATATAGTCTATAGTACATTCATTCCTAAGAAGAACTGAGTTGATCTTAAACAGATCATGACTCGCTCTCTCTATATGCTATACCTAGACTTCTGGACTTATTAAGCGCTGACTCAGCCCCGTGATTCATTTGAAATCTTGTTTAATAATTTAATTAACATTTAACTTCAACTGCAGCAGATAATAAGAGTTTACACTGTAGCACAGCTATGATGAAGTTGATGTTATAATATTATCTATACCTATTGTACACCAGATGATACCAGAGTTTATCGCACTTGTCGATCGCTTGTCAGCCTGCCTATCGATAGGCGCTTGTCTAGCGTGTCTATTGTTATCGTTGATTATACATTGTAATGCCGTTGCTGTAATGATTGTGTTTGCATTATCATTTGATCATGCAATCAATACTTTTGTCAAGACTATTGTCTTGTAATTTGCTTCCCATCGATTGCGAACTTCGAACTATTTATTGCGTATTTTTAGCAGAATTTTCTCTTTGTTTTTTTTTTGCGCTCGCAATTTCCTGCCAAGTTATAACAATTTTTACTTTTTTACTCAAAATCTTTGTTTATGTTTGTTTTTTATTTTGTTTTGTTTTTTATTTTGTACACAGAAATAGCTTTGGAACTTCCTTTCGCATTATCTGAGGAAGTGACTCGATCCAATTACTTTTTTTCAGCTTGTAGAACTTGTTGGCCATTTCCTACAGACATCTGTGTGCATATAGATAGACGTCTGTATATTTATGTATATATATATATATATATATATATATATATTGACTGAACAATCTGTGTTAATCGCTTCGACAACTTGCGCACCGAGCGATACTTGCAAGAGTCTTCTCTGTATTCCAGCAGCAGCTTCCGTCTCTCTCTTTCTCTATCTCTCTCTCGCTCTCTGTCTCCCATGATCTCTCTCTCTCTCTTTGTTGAACTCCCCCTCTCTCTCCTTCTCTTTCTCTACTTACCTGTTGTTGTGTAGCTTGCATGACTTGATTGTGATTATAGACATTCTCTCGTAGTTGTTGCTAGTTCTCTCTCTCTCTCTCTGTCTCCCCCTCTCTCTCACGCTCTCTCGGTATCGCTCTGTCTCTGGCTTTTTGTACATCCGCTTCCGCATTTATTAAGTGTCTTTGCAGCGACGCGCAAAACGTTCCACACGGCGCTCGCTTAGAACGTTTTTACAATTCAGGTTTGCTAATTGATCAGCGCAGCTCAGCTTTATAGATACCCTGTAAAATTGTGTATACGTAATTATTATAATTCTCACTGATTTTCTAAGATTTTGTCCTTTTAATTTGAGTTATTTTTTCAGCTCTATAATGCATTATTTTAAATTATTATTATTTTTTAAATCATTCTTACAATAGGCTAGAAATACCCTGTAAAAAAGTAGATTTAAGGAAAAAATATAAAATGTCAACAACTTTTTTCATTTCAAATCGTTTTTCGAGCTTCTAAATAAATTTCTTGTATTTTGGCAAATGATGTATGTTTATATACCCTGTAAAACATTATAACATTACACTAGAAATGTTAAAAATATGAATTTCTGTATAGAATTCAACACAACTTTATTCTGTTGAGCTTATTCCGCCACATTTATTATACGTCTAGGGTATCTGTTAGCACATCAAGCTGCATTTGCATTTCTTATGTCTATTTCTTTGTTTTTTTTTTTTTTTTGCATTCTTCGCTCTGTGTAATTAAGATGCGAGGCGCGATCGTGAGGCGAACTAAACGAGCGACGATCAGATCATGCCAAAGTTCTTTTGCTGCGTTACGTTCGACTGAACCGACAGCAAGCGAGGAGAGAAGCAGAGAGGGGGAGGGGAGGGGCGAAGTGGGAGGAGTAGGAAACGCAGAGCTCGCCATGCATGCCTAGATCTAAGCAATGTGCTTGATTGCTAAGGCAAATACTAACTACCGGTTTAGATGCAGACCAGATACCACTTGGCTAGATGCCCAGATATGTTGAAGCTTTTGACTCGGAATTGGAATTGGAATTGGAATTGGACTTCAACTTGGACTTGGACTGTCTTAACTTGGCTTGGCTTGGCTTGGCTTGTCTTGACTTCTCTTGCTCACATCCGTGCTAAGCGTGCTGATCTAATTGCCCATTTGCGGTACAGGAAGCTCGATTCGCTTGTCTCGATCAATTGGCAGCAAAAAAGATACAGAGATCCAAAGGTAAAAGTCTACAAACTGCAGAAAAGTAAGCGGTTTAGAGAAGCTTACAGGAAGTGCAGAAAAAGTTGCTTCAAGCAGCTTAAAGTTTGCTTGATTTATGCCTTGTTTTCGCTCAGTGCATGCGCCTAGTAGTACTTCTGGTAAGACAAACACAAGAGCTGCCTTCCTTCTTCCATGGTGTATCCGTATCTGTAGCTGTATCTGTGCGTATCTTTGAGTTTGCTTATCTTATCACTGGGCATATTTGTTAAAAACTTACTGAAAAAAGCAGACTCAACTCGACTCGACTCGACTCGTAAACATTTCGTAATACTACATATAAACATTATAGTGGAAGTGTGCCCCATCAGCATTATGTGTTGTCGTTGGGCTTGTCTATATCTTAACTGCTATCAACAACCGAGACACCAGACACGACAAGACAAGAGAAGACAACAAGTAATCCTAGTTTACAAATATATTCCGAATACTGCCAAAGACCCAGGCCCCCCCCAGACAAGGCCCGCCCCATATGCTATATGGAGGTGGTATTATAACTGTATTATTCTATTCTTATGCTTACTTTTTCACTGTGGGCTTATCAAAAATCTGTTTGATGGACAAGGTTCAGGGGCGTTGTTATTCTCCGATTATATATGCAGCCAAAAGTTTGGTAGATCCTAACTTTAGCTTTGGCAAAGATTGCAATAATATAAATATTTTTTCTTTTTTTTTTATTTCTATAGGGTATTTACAATGTCTATGCATCCTTTTATTATCAGCGCTGTGCTGCAGTTGCAAACACGGAAGCAAGTCATCTAGAATCAACTCAATTGACCCCTAAAAATAACCCCTGACCCCAACGGACGCAATATGAAGCGATTGCCTTATTAAGTTAGACAAGTAAGGGGCTGGTAAGGGATGAATTCATGGGGGAAGTGCAGGGGGCGTGCAACAAAGAAGAGCAGCAAGTGCGAGAATATGAGAATATGGCAAAAAGTTGAAACAAACAGTTGCAGCTAATTGAATGTAATGGGCACAAATGATGTGACTCTATCTACACACATACATACTACAAGTAGATACACTCAGAAAAAAACCAAAACATAAGTTTATAAATGGTTTTATTATTTAGAATTTATTTAATCTGAGTAAGAACGCAAATAATTCAAGTTATTCTCATGTAATACGGAATTTCTGGATTTAAAAATTAAAGTTATTGAAATTATACGTCGCTTAAGTAGTTAAATATTTAAAATCTTTTAAATTAAATTATTTTTTACTTTAATCTATACTTGTTTGATTCAAGTCAATGCTGTTTATTGTTAAATAAATCCTAAATAAGACTTTCTTCGATTGATTTAATCTTGGAATTTGAAGAAAGCTTTTTTACTGCCTGCTTTTCTCCGAGTGTAGGCAGCATATATGCCCCTTCCGCTATACCCTGTAGCTCCATGCACTTACGCGTGGCACAGCAGGCAAATGTTAAACGATTTTGAACTCTTGTCTTGAGCGTTTGATGAACTCATCGCACACACACACACACACACACACATCTGTCTATATATAGAGAGAGATATAGAGATATAGACGATTACTCTGCATATGGTAGGATGTACTATGCTGGATGATCGTACAGCTACTGTTGATCCACAGAACACAGGCCGATTCGGATGATGATGATCATCATGGTGAGCGTTTTACTGATTTCTTATGTTGATGATGCTGTGCTTTTATTGTTCATCATGCTAATGATGATCATGATTCAAGCAATATTATATATAAGTAAAATAATAATAATAGTAATAGGAATATCAATAACAGCTTCAGCTAGTTCTACAGCTTCGGTTTGCATATTAAAATACCGAAAAGGTTATCGAACGTTTGATATCATTAAAGCGTTTTGTATTCAAGCTTTCTGTTGTCTCTGCTGCCCCATGCGGCATATCATTAGCCAGAGCGAGACAGCGAGACAGCGACACACACGTACCCCCACACACCACATTAGAAAAGTAATCATCCAACAATAACACAAAAAACAACACAACAAAAAGATATGCGCAAGGCATAAAGATGAACAATGAGGCAGCAGAAAGTCAAAAGATCGCTCCAAGTGATCTTGCTCTCGCTCTCCCTAACCATAATACGATATTATTATGTATGTATATATCTGATCTATGTGTGTGTGTGTGTGTGCGTGCCCCTAAAATCCCAACACTCGGACATGTAGAAAAATGAACATGCATAAAGATTCGTGTATTGTTGGAAAAACACATTTGGGTCTTTAAAGATCTTGTCGCGTGATCGAGCAACAAAACTAATAACCAACTAAAGTGTGGAGCAACCCCTAGCCAAATCGCTCTTTACAGGTGATCATTACCTAGAAAAAACAATAGCCAACACACTGAGCAAAATGTAGCCAGAAAAAAAGTTTGTAATATATTTTTAATTAGACCCTTTACTTTAAAAAAGTAAAAAGGGTCTATTAGTTTAGTGCAAAGAGGAAATGTGTGTAACACCCAGAAGGAGGCGTGGCAGACCCCACAAAGTATATATATTCTTGATCAGGACGACAAGACGAGTCGATATAGCCATGTCCGTCTGTCCGTCTGTCTGTCTGTCCGTCTGTCTGTCTGTCTGTATGAACACCTAGATCTCAGCAACTATAAGAGCTAGAGACACCATATTCGGGATTCAGGTTCCCCTATTCAGTAAGCAGCACGAGTTTGTTTTAGATTTTGGATACCTCCCCCCCTTCCCACGCGAAAAGCTGCTGTAGCCACAGTTTTAAATCTATTGATTTGTAATTTGGTATTTAACTAGTTTATGACATTCTCTATCGACGCTGTGAATTTTGTTTCGATCGGATAAGAAACAGCGAACATATGCCACAGACAATTTGCCGCACTAGGCAGAGGGGGGGTGGTGTGCCTTGCATACGCGGGTAGCTTAGTGTGTGTGCGTCTGATTGTGTTTGTATGTACATATCCTCAAAGTAAAGGGTCTCCTACTGTCGGTTACGTCCGACTGTAGCCACCGTCCCACTGATCTGCCCCGTCCCTATATTTTTTTAAATATATTTAATTTAGTTTAAATAATTTTAAAGTTTTGATGAAAGAACTTATTACATATTCAGCTTCTAGTACTTTCTATAAAAACTTAATTATTTATATGTATATTTCTTTTACCGAATGCATTATCTAATCTCTCTAGACTCTGGCGTTTCTCGCAGTGCAGTTTTAGGTTCCAGTGGGGCCAACGATCGTTGATCGTTGATCGTTGATCGTTTGCCATCAGGTTTCATCCGATGCTCTTCTGCTTACCGCTTACTGCTTACTGCTATTTGGGGTCTCCAAAGTGCGTAACGATGATTGATTTGCTTGGCTAAGAGCGACACGATCGGAGTTGGGTTTACTGAGTTGAGCTGAAGTTCTTCTGTCTGTGTTTTGGATTTTGCTCCACAAAAAAAGTGCCTACGGCGCTTAAAAAACTCGGCAAAACAACAATAACAAAAGTGACGATCTAGACAGAAAACTGAGGGGCGTTTAAGCAGGGAGAGGGAGAGCGGGAGGGAAGAACGCGCGAAGAAGAACCCGGAATTGGCGTCTTCGATATATACATATATGTTTGTATATCTGTATGTTTTGTATGTTTGTATTCGCTTTATACACATACGCTCACGCGCTTGTTATGCGCGATCAGCTCGACAAAAAGCGTCTATTTGTACGGCGGGATTGGGTTAAGAAGAGGGGAAAGGGGGGAATTGTTAGCTTAGCTCTACGTGTCTGTTGTTGTTGTTGTTGTTGTTGTTGTTGTTGATTTTCGGTTTCTGTTTTTGGTTAAATATATACGGCTTTGGCAGTTTTCTGTTTCTGTTTCTGTCTCTGAGCAGTTATAAAGCAAAGCAGGTCGTTGGCCTGCGTTTTGAATTTTTGTATCGCTTTTTTATGCTTATTAATTGAGTATTTGATATGCCGGAATATGTATGTATATATAGTATGTATATAGCTAAACGATCTAACCATAAATACTTTGCATTTTCGATACACTTTTCGCAACCCTTAGACGAAATCTTTATAAGGGTAGGCTCTCAAGTGCCTCTACAGAGAGCTCTTTAAAAGGTTATCCCGCTTCTTGTGCTGCTGCTTCTTCTTCTTCTTGTTTTTTATAAAGAAGACCTCATAAAAGAGATCAAATGTCAACTGTCGGAGCAATTGCTTTTGTCTGCTCTTCTTTTTCCCATTCTCATTCTCATTCTGCTGCCTCCGATTTAGAGGGAGAGTTTCCAAGAAGTCCTACAAGCTGTGTAAGTGCATCCGCAGGTACGCATTTCCTTATTCACCCAATACATATAACACTATATACTATATATATCTCCATCTCCTGCTGTTGTCTACCTGCTAGGGCGAGAGAGGATCATTAACGTGCAGCATCTACATCAGCATCATCATCAGCCTGCTGTAACGTTAATCTTAATGCGCTGTCGTTCCTTCTTCCCTTCCTCTTCCCTTCTTCTTCTTCCATCTCTTCTCTTTTATGTTATCAGATTTTTCTTATTTTTCTTAGCCACTTGATGCACACTCTTGGCCATAGGCAGGGGGGCTCCCCGAGCATTGCCTACGGAAATTACTCATTAACTTGCCTTCCAACTCCTCCTCCTCCTCCTTCTCCTCTTCATCCTCCTTCTCCTTCCACGCCTGCGCCCCGGGCTAATGTTATGTTGTTGCACTTTACCATTTCTGAGCACAATTCCCAAGCTAGTTCTATAACTACTCAGTTCCCATATAGCCAGAGCCAAGGGGACTGAGGGCTACAGCATCCATAGAAATACTTATCGTTGCCAGAATTTGATAAATAATTTAAAATGTTTATATGAACATAGCATATGAATTATTCTGCAATAATATTAGCCCCAACATAGAAATACTTATTGCAAGCAGTGTTCCCAGAAATATCTTTTTAAACTGCTAAATCCGCAAATAAATTAATTAAAATATTCTATAAAAATAAGATTCTATTAAAAGATTTTATTGAAATGCATAACAAATTAACATTATAATTTTAATTTGGCATTATGGCTGTCAAAATTGTGTATCGGAATAAATTTCTCGGTCACATAAACAAATTTATCGTTCATATAATATAGTTTAAAGATGCAAATTAAAGTCTATTTGAAAAAGATTGGATATATAGCTAAACATTTTTTTTAAAACTCAGATAAATTGAAAATATATAATAAAATTTTTGCGCTCCATTGGATACAATTATCGCTCCATGCAGCGAAAACAGCTGTTTAAATTTGAAAATGAAAAAATTTATCGAGTTATCGCTTCATGGAGCGCTACGGCCGTGAACGCAGCCAATAATACCATAGTTATCGATAACGCTCAGTATTATAATTAGTTAATAAATAAACAACTAAATAAACTTACGATTGTATGCACAATAATATAGATTTAAACAGCTGTACTAGTTATCGATAACACTCGATAGTCCGCATATTTGTCTGCGCGCTCCAAATTCAGCATTTCGGCATTTCCGATCCCACGCCCAGTGCCCAATGCGCTCCATCCTGGCGAAACTGGCTGAAAGCGGAAATCTCCCCCTCCCCCTCTCTCTCCATAGTCTGCACTGGCAAACATTCTTGGCGCACACACACAGACATACAGCCACACACACATGCAAGCTGTGCCGTCTCCTTGCTCTCTTTCCAGCCTTCCAGCTCTCTGCGCGCTGCAGTTGGCTTCGTGTTGTTGTTGTTGTTTTTCTTTTAGCTTTTATTTGTTCTCGTTGTTGTTGTTGTTGTTGTTATTTTGTTGTTGTTGCCTGGCATTTTTCTAAACTGATCGTTTTATAATTTTCGTTTGTAATTTCCGTTGAAACCGGTTCGCCATCATCCGCATACCTAACTACCTGTGCCTGCTGCCTGTGCGTGTCCCCACCGCCCCTCCCCCGCCCCCTGCCCCTTTCCACAGCACATGCTGCTGCCGCGCCTCCTTTGCCAACATCTTCTCGTCTGCGCTCTGAGATTTAGAATACACATGTAGAGAGAGTTTCGGTGTGTGTGTGTGTGTGTGTGAGAAAGAGAGAGAGTGCGTGTGTGTATTTATATTCTTATTCTTCTCGCGTTTTGTGTTCTGCTTTTGGCTCTTCTTCTTCTTTCACTTTGCTGCTGTGATCAGTGTTGCCAGATTTTATTTATTTTTTTTTATTTCAAAAGTGACTGGAATTAATAATAAATTAATTAATTAATTCGTTTAAAAACTTGTGTCATAAAATAGTTTAAAAATATAATATAAAAAACACTGCAATAAATTATATTAAATGTTTTTGTTTTAATATTCATATAATTAAAAAAAATTTTAAATTATGCTTCAAATTGCATGATATTTTTGATATTTAAACCTAATTTAATTTAAATAATAAAAACTGAAAGTAAATTTTATTTTAATAAAAAATTTATTTTTCAACTTTTATTATAAAAACTGAAAATAAAAAACAACAAATAATTTTAACTTTGTAAGCTATAATTTTAAAAGTTTTAGGTATTTTAATTTTTTTTATAAAAAAAATTGTGGCAGCACTGGCTGTGATTGTTGCGCTTGTTGTTGTTGTTTTTTGTTGTATGATGAACATTCATTTGTCATTTTACTACGTGCCACCGACTGCTTGAATGTTTATTTGTTTGTGCAGCGCAATATATGTATGTACGTATGTATGTATGAATTTATTTTAGTTGAAATTAAACCATATGTTGTTGCCACAAGCAGAATAACACGTAGGATCGCATGTACGCACATACATATGTATGTATGTATGTATGTATATTTGTGTGTCTGTCTGTATGTCTTGATAATCAGCAGAGGGCAGCAGCAGCTCTTAAGCAAAACAAATAGACCCCCTCTAAGTAAAAGACATGCACACATATGCATACATACATACAGACATTCCAACACTGATCATCATCATCGTCAACAGCAACAACATCATTATTATTATTATGCCCAGCGTCTGCTTGTCTTCTTCCTCCTGCTTCTTGCCCAACAACAACAACAACAAAGCAGGCAGGCAATATTTATTGCTCACGCTCTCTCAACGTCTCCTATGGCCATCTCGCTCGCACGCCTTGCAATCGAACTTGCCGCTCACTTGTTGGAACGCTTCCCGAATGAGGAAGTTTCTGTTGTGCGAGAGCGAGATAAATTTTAATGTGAGAGCGCAAACGTATGTATGTATGTATGTGCATATGCATACATTTATGTATGCATGTATGTATGTCTGTATGTATGTCTGTTGTCTGATCACGGCCAAAATACAGGGTGCTCGCTGCACGACTTCCACTGCCGCTGCCGCTGCTTCTTTAAATTGGCTTGCTGCTCTCTTTACCCACTGGCGGATTTATTAGTCGTCGTCGTCGTCGTCGTCATCGGCAGCATCAGCAGCCGCTTTGTTGTTGTCGTTTGCCCCAAACAGTGCTGCCAGATCCGCTTTTTTGCCGACAAATCTGAATGTTTGCTAGAAAAATTGTAAAACTGCTTTTTTTTTTTACCTTTTTCTTAAATTGTTTGCAAAATTTAAATATTTAAAAACAATTTTCTATGCATCGTCATTATTTTATTTATTTATTTATAGTCGACTAAGGCCAGTCGACCAAGAGAAATTAAATTACAAAATAATAAAATTAGAATTAAAATTTAATTTAAAAATATCAGATAAGAAAAGAAAAATTGATTGATTGCTATAAAATAATAATAATAACTTCTGTAGCTTTATTTTCCACAAAATGCCGTCAAAAACCGCTTTCTTTCTCTCTAAAGAAAATTGGCAACATTGCTGAAAAGCATAAAAAAAGTTGACCATTTTCTGACTTAACATTTTTGTTTAACAATTTGTTAGCTTTATTTGAGTGTGCTTTCTCTCTCAAAAAAAACCTTTTTTTCTCCCTAAAGAAAATTGGCAACACTGCCAAAAACAATGGAAAAGCTGAATATTTTCTGACTTTTAATTTCTTTTTAACAATTTGTCAGCTTTAAAAGCATACTATTAAAAGTAGCTTTTTTCCCCTAACCAAAAAATTGCCAACACTGTTTCCAACGTCTTTCTCCACGACGTTTTGCGGCTGCTGGAAGGGAAACGGGTTTTGTGTGTGGAATGTGCACTTCCGTTTGCTGTTGCCGCCGCTGCCGCTGCCTCTGCCTCTGCAGTCGTCTGCTGCTGCTGCTGCAGGCAAGCCCAGAGCCGAGTGGGCAAATGGGCACGGCTTTCAAGTTTCGTCAAGCTGCCCCCGTTGCCTGCGCCACCCCCGCCCCCTCCCCCTCCCCTGTCCAGCACTTGTGGCATCAATATGTTGAAATCTTACAGCGACTGATCACGCCAAAGATACAAACATACAGACAAATGTCTGTATGTATGTATGTGTATGCATTTGCGTGTGTGCTCCATGTGTTGTCAATGTGTATGTGTGTGTGTGTGTTTGTCTGCTTGTATTTATTGGCTGTCGGTATTTGCTTTGTACACATCCGGAATACTAGCGCAGGCAGCGCTGCCGCCGTCGCCGTCGACGCACACAACATTTGAGATTGAGAAATTTTGCAATTAAATTAAAAAGTCAAAGGAAACTATAGTAAAATATCGCTGCGGAAATTTGGCAAATCAACAAATTGATAATTGATAGCTGCAGTTATCGATTGTCGTCAGCGGCAATCGGAACGAACTGCAACTGGAACTGACTCATTAGTCATGTGGATCGCACGCAGCGGGGGTGTGAGTGAGAGCACAAGTTGTGTATGTGTGTGTGAGTGTGTGTGACTCACCAAGAGAGAGCGCTCACTCGCTGTCTCCCTCTCTTGGAAGAGAGCATGTTTGTTTATGAAGCGAGCTGATTTGCTTGGAATGCGAATACATTTGTGTGCCAGTGTTGCCAGAAATTACAATATTAAAACATAAATAAAATCAATTAAATTAAATTAAAATAAAAATCATATTAAATTAAGCAATATAATAATTAAAAATATTAAATAACGACAATATAATTACAATTTTATAATAAAATATGACTATAAAAAATATAAATATAAAAATAAAAAAAAAATCAATCAAATTGAATTTATAAAAATATTAAAATAAATACAAATAAAATAAGAAAGCATAAAAAACCTTAAAAACAACTATAAATCTGCAAATAAAATAAACTGCAAATCTAAAATCCGCCAAATGGACAATGCTATAGCCATGTTTGAATAGATAAAAAATAATTATAAGATAAAAAAATTTCGAAAATATGTATAATCAATACACAATATTAAACAAATTATACATTTTAAAATAATTTAGGTTCTAAAATTCTAAAACTCGCCAAATTGGCAACGCTGTAAATAGATTTGATTAGAAAAAATAATATAAATGTAATTAAAATAATAATAAAATTAAAATAAATAATCATAAATTTTAAAATAAATTTAACTATAATTCTAAAACGCGCCAAATTGGCAACGCTATAGCTAGATTTGTTTACAAAAAAAAATATATAAATCAAATTAAAATAATAATATTATTAAAATAAACAAAAAAGTAATTATAAATTTTAAAATAAATTTAACTATAATTCTAAAACCCGCCAAACTGGCAACGCTGTTGTATTTGTCTGTCTGGAATGTTTGTATATATTATATGTATGTGTGTGCTGAGCTATTTATTGAGCGGAAGCGCGCCGATTGATGATGTTCCATATCCTTTAATTAATCTCTCGTCTGGAATTCTTGTTTATTTGCAGATTGCCGAAATCTTGTGGCTCGCTCGTGGAACGTGGAACGTGTAGTGGAGTAGGGGGCACGTCCTTGGAGCGCGTTGCATGTCCAAAATGAAAATGCTGCCAGTACAGTTATCGTTGAATCCGCTCAATCCGAGCCTCTGGAGCGATGTGATCTGGCGCTGCCCGCCGCCCCCATCGAGTCAATTGGCCGAGCTGAAGACCCAGCTGCCCCCCTCGCTGCCCTCGGACCCACGCCTCTGGAGCAGGGACGATGTGCTCGTCTTTCTGCGCTTCTGCGTCCGGGAATTCGATCTGCCCAAGCTCGACTTTGATCTCTTCCAGATGAACGGCAAGGCGTTATGCCTGCTTACACGTGCCGACTTCGGGCATCGGTGTCCGGGTGCGGGGGATGTGTTGCACAATGTGTTGCAAATGCTGATCATCGAGTCGCACATGATGCAGTGGCATCTGCCCAACAGCCCCGTCACGCCCACCGGCCGTTATCCGCTGTCGCCGCACAGTCATCCGCCCACGCCCACCTGGCCGCCCCTAAATGCGCCGCCCGACAGCAGCAATCCCTTCCACAGCACCAGCTCCGCCGCCGCCGCCCACATGGCGGCGCATCACTTCATGCCCCCCAACTCCGTCACGCTCAGCCCCCCGCCCTCCGTCGACTCGCAGGCCAGCAGTCCGCCCCAGCCCCAATCCCAGTCCCAGTCCCAATCCCAACAGTCGCAATCCCAAAACGCAGTCGGTTCCGTTGCGTATGCCACGCCCAATGCTGCCTCCTCCTCCTCCTCCTCATCCTGCGCCAGCTCCTCTGCCAACAACAGCACATCCACAAGCAGCGCAGCAGCCGGCGCCGCCTCCTCCGCCTCCCTCGCCTCCTCCATGCCCATGAAGGGCATCAGCAGCGCCAGCAGCAATCACTCCGACTCCGAGGAGGAGTACTCCGAATCCTCCCACAACAACAACAACAACAGCAGCAACAACGGAGGCGCAGGCAGCAAGGTCACGCCCCTTGCCAGCTACAACAGCAGCCCCCCGGGCACGCCCATACACAAGGACTTGAAGCCCAACTGGACGCAGCAGCTGACCAACTCCTTTGTCAGCTCCTGGTCCCAACAGCAGCAACAACAACAGCAGCAGCAACAGCAGCAGCAGCAGCAACAGCAGCAGCAACAGTCGCAGCAGCAGCAGAAGCTGACGCTGGAGAACACAGCGGCGGCGCTTGCCGTGGCTCCTGGAGGGGGCTCCATATCGGCGCCCACCACGCCCAGTTATATGTACAAGGTCAAGCGCGAATTCTTCCCGGAGAACTCCGAGCCCAATACAAGTGAGTAGAGAGTTGAAAATAAATAATATAAATAAATAAATATAATTATTATTAAATATAATTGAATAGTCAAATAATTATAATAAATAATATCCCAATAAACCAAAATAAATAATTAAATTAATCTATAATAAATTACAATAATAATACTACAAAAATGAAATAATATCAAAATATTTGCCTAGCGAGTTGATCCAGCGAGAGTTTAGCTAACGAGAGTTGATCCAGCGAGAGTTGGGCCAACGAGATGTTATCCAGTGAGAGTTCAGTTAACGAGAATTGGACCAACGAGAGTTAGGCTAACGAGAGTTAGACTAACGAGAGTTAAGCTAACGAGAGTTAGACTAACGAGAGTTCGGCTGACGAGAGTTAGGCTAACGAGAGTTCGGCTAACGAGAGTTAGGCTAACGAGAGTTCGGCTGACGAGAGTTGGCCCAGCAAGAATTGGGTCAACGGAAGTTTGGGCTAGCAAGAGTTTGGCCAGAGAAAGTTGGGCCAGCGATAATTGGGTTAGCGAGAGTTGGGGCAGAGAGAGTTGGGCTAGCGAGAGTTCGGCCAGCGATAGTTGGGTAAGCGAGAGTTCGTCTAACAAAAGTTGGGCCATCGAGAGTTGGGCCAGTAAGAAAGTTTGGCCATAAATAAATTCTATTATTAATCATGGCCAAACTTTTTTACTTAAAGTATAATATATAAAATAAAATATAATATACAAAAAAAATATAATATTTAACAAATAATAAAATAATAAATAAAATTATTAGAATTATATTATTATATTATATATAATTATATTATTAAGATAAAATTCTAATAAAATAAAATAAAATAATGTAATTCATTATATGTTTTTAAATTTTACAAATATAAAGCGACGTATAATTCGATAACTGAATTAATTAATTAATTAATTAATTTTAATTTTTCCATTAAAAATCTCCCATTGCTAGACGTCGAGCCCGAATTTCTCACATTCAGTAATTCATTAAAGCTATAAAATTAAGTCTCAAGAACATAACAACCTTATAAAATTAAACATATAATAATAAATAATGTAATTTATTGAAGCTACAATTGATGACTCGAAAAAGCGCGCCAAATCTGCGTGCATATCGATTAATCGATATGGCGATTGGCATTATGTTGTTTCAGTTCCGAGTGTTCCGCTTGGAACGGCGATTGAATTGGCGCCTCATTTGAATATTTATGACTTGCCGTTTGATGAAATTAACAAACGAATGCAAATGGCATAATTAAGAGCTGAGAAGCGATCGAATAATTATCAATAAATGCTAATTAACAGCTGATAAAATTAGCATGCCAGCAAATAATAACAGACGAAATCAAATAAAAATTATAATTTAAAACAATAAATTTTTGAATATATTAAATGTGTAATATGTAATGAAATTATAATAAATTATAATATTATAATTCACTATGGTAAAAATAACAAAAATAAACATTTTTATATTTTTACAAAAATAAAAATTAATTAAATTATTTTCTTTACAGATGGTCGCCTGTTGTGGGACTTTTTGCAGCAGCTGCTGAACGATCGCAATCAGAAGTACTCGGATCTGATAGCCTGGAAATGCCGGGATACGGGCGTCTTTAAGATCGTCGATCCCGCCGGATTGGCCAAGTTGTGGGGCATCCAGAAGAATCATCTGTCGATGAACTACGACAAGATGTCGAGGGCGCTGAGATATTATTATCGCGTGAACATCCTGCGGAAGGTGCAGGGCGAACGCCATTGCTATCAGTTTCTGCGCAATCCCACGGAGCTGAAGAACATCAAGAACATTTCGCTGCTGCGCCAGGCGACGCCGGCGAACGGAGGCGCCACCGGAGCAGCAGCGGCGACAGCTGCCGCCGTTAACAGCCAGGCGCCCAGCAGCCCCAACTGGACACAGCAGCAACAGCAGCAGCAGCAGCAACAACAGCAGCAACAACAGCAGCAGTTGCAACAATCCCCGCAACGTCCTGCGTCGAGAAATGCGGCGCCTCCGATGAATCTGCCGACGGCTGCCACTGCTGCCGCCGTTGCCGCCGCCGCTGCCGCCGCCTACGGGCCGCAGCCGCCGTCGCCGCTTTTTATGCACGCCTTTCATTATCTGTCCGCCAATGCAGCAGCCGCTGCCGCCGTCGGCCCGCCCCCCAACTCGCCCTGCCTCACGCCCGGCGCCGTCTCCGCGGACAAATTTCAATTCCATCCGCTGAAGCTGGAAAACGGCGCCAGCTCCGACAGCGCTGGCGAGGATCTGAAGCCAACGGATCTCAGCGTGAGCAGCAAAAGTGCCAACAACAACAGCAGCAATCACACTGACGATTGTTATCCGTAAGTTGCAACAAAACGTTGCACGCACTTTTGGCATTTGCTAATCTGCATCTACTTTGCAGGCTCATACGCAATGCCGACGGCCTAACCACCATCAAGCTGATACGCTACAACAACGAGCAGCAACAGCAGCAGCAGCAGCAGCAGCAGCAGCAGCTGGAGCCTAAGCAGGAGGCGCAGGATTCGTTGGCGAATCCCGGCCAGCATTCGCCCAAGCAGCTGGATGCAACGATCGAAGCCTGCGTGCCCATGGACAGCGACTGCGGCCTGGCGGAGAGCGAGGAGACGGCGGCATTTAGGCAGATGCAGCAGTAGGCAGTGCCGGAGGGAAGAGGGAGCAGCGAGGAGGGAGCAGCGAGGAGGGAGCAGCGAGGAGGCATCAGCAAACCCCGCCAGCAATTGTAGGGAATGCCGGAGGGAGGAGGGAGAAGCAAGAAGCATGAAGATCGCTTTTTGATCCTCAGAAATGCCAACCAGCAATCGCTCAAGGATCGATAAATTTTGAGGATCTATAGAGTTTATGGAGCGAGGAGACTGCGATATTTAGGCAGATGCAACAGTAGGGAATACAGGAGGGAGCGAGGGGCGTGAAGATCGCTTCTTGATCGTCAGAAATCCCAACCAGCAATCGCTCAAGGATCGAGTTCATGGAGCGAGGAGACGGCAGCATTTGGGCAAAAGCAACAGTAGGGAATGCAGGAGGGAGCGAGGGTGTGAAGATCGCTTCTTGATCCTCGGAAATCCCAACCAGTAATCGCTCACGGATCGATAAAGTTCAAGGATCGATAGAGTTCATGGAGCGAGGAGACAGCGGCATTTGGGCAAGCGGGGAGCGTAAAGATCACTTTCTGAGCAACAGCAATACCGGCCAGCAATCGCTCATGGATCAATAGATCACTGCAGTTCATTTGGGCAAAAGCAACAGTAGGGAGTGCCCGAGGCAGCCTAAAGGAAGCCGTCGGAACGCGTCAGGACAATCAAAACTGAGCCGTTAATAAAAACAAGCTTACCTGAGCAACAATTGCAGCTGCCGCAGGGACCAGCCAAGGAGCAGATGTACCGACAATTCAACAATTAAATATATATAGCAACTAAACACAACCCCTACAACCCCCTACACCCCCTACACGCCCCTCACCAACTGCCTGCCTTGATTGTACATAGAACAAGCTTCACTTTTAAGCCTTAACACTTAGCTCATCATTTTTAGACTTATTTGAAATTCGCTAATTCTAAGCGC
This sequence comes from Hypselothyrea guttata, assembly GCA_035045125.1. Taxonomy (NCBI): domain Eukaryota; kingdom Metazoa; phylum Arthropoda; class Insecta; order Diptera; family Drosophilidae; genus Hypselothyrea; species Hypselothyrea guttata. The sequence goes on from JAWNNJ010001523.1 coordinate 22,692, forward strand.
ACTCTATGCATTAATTAATATTAATTAAACATTTAAATTTAATGCTAATTTGTGTAATTTTCTAAGTAGTTTTGTTTGCTATAATTATAACAATTGTAAGGCCCAAACGCAGCGCAGTTTGGGCCAAAACAAAAACAGAAAGAAAACAATTTAAATTTTCACATAAATGTGCCAAGTTTTTCAACATGATTAGCCCTAAGTTTGTATGCACACACTTGCAACTTATACATTTACAATCATATTAATTAATTAACTAGAGAATTAAGCTAGCTGTAATGCAACATAATGATATAATTAGCACTTAAGTGTTGTCACCTTGGAGCTTTACAAATGTTGCCTCAACCCATGGTTTCACAAGTAACAAACACACGAAATTTGTTAGCGAAGCGAGTTATATACACCCGATATATATATATACATACATCTATATATATATATATAGAGATATATATACGACAAATTGTTATTGTTTTCCATAATTCATTTCATACAAATTGTGATAACAAATCGAGCGCAAGCAAAAAGTTAAGCAAAAGTTAAACTGCAACAGTTTTTCAATCGCCCCGCCCCCCACAATCCCAACCACCCCCCCCCCAACCGATTGGCTTCCATTTTATATAGTCTATTTAGCATATATATATATATTGATAAGTAAAAACACAGAGTTATAGAGATTTATTCAGTTTATTTTAATGTCATTTGCTTACAAACTAAACTTGAATCGATTTTAGTCCAAAACTGAACTTTACAATTTTTTAGTTTTTTATTTTTTTTACATATTTTGATTCTACCATATGTACTGGAAATTTTGAAGTTTTTTTTACATACAATTTGTATGGTTTTTTGTTTAACTGGATTTTTAAATTTTTTTGAGTTTTTGAACTTAATTTATAATTTTTTTGTAAATTTTTATAATTTTTTGCTTAATTCTATTGAAGAAGTTAAATCGTATATCGCAAACAATTATTACAATTTCTATATAGCTGTTAGTTTCTAGCATAGTTTAGATTTTCTATAGAGCCGTATGTTTTGTGTTCTTCGTGTTTGCTCTATCATCTGGTATGCATTAAGTTTAAACACCGCCAATAGCTGATAATTTAGATGTTTAGTATCGCCACAATACCTGTTCTTCCATTGAAAACATTTTCGATCTGCTGTCATTTGAGATGACTTGATAAGCGATATATATATATGATATGATATGATTATGTTTATGCTAATCTTATGTATAGATTTCATTTATATATATTAAAAAAATTATGTATAATTCTATTCGTATGCAAAATGAAATACAAATTTATATGTATATGCAATAAAAATGAAAATAAATGCAATTTTAAGCTGAATATTTTGGATGTATGTTTCAATCTATATTCTTATCCTACATCTAAAATTTGCATAGATCTTTGAGGATTCTTTAAAGAGGCTTTTGATGGCACTCCAAACTTTCCGGTTTCAAGTCTAATGCTTACGGTTGTTTCGAAGCGAAGTACCCTTATCTTAAGCCTACGATTTCTTAATTATAGAATACCTTAAAACTAAGGTTTCGTTTTTACTTGCATCTATAGTTCAATTGTGGTTAAGGACTCGATAAAAAGTTTTGAATGGGTTTTCCCTGTGGAAGTCACTGTTTTCACTTGTTCTATTGTACATCACTTGATTTAATATGAATCCTTTCGGTATTACTTGGGCTATATGTGATGGTATGATATCTATATATGATGATGGATATATGATGACCGATACGTATAGATGGATGAATGGAAACTTTGTTGGAGTAAAATATCTGACTTTTAAAATTCCCTACGATTAGGGTTTCGCTTTTTACTGTTTTTACTGTATCCATAGATCATTTGCAGATATCTTAAGAACCGTATTAAAGTTTTGATTGGGTTTTCCTTAGGGAAGTCACTGTTGGCACTTGATTGTTCTATTGTTCATAACTTGATCTTGTACGAATTCGTTAGGGATTACTTTTGTTGTTGATTTTCTCGCACATCTATTAAATAATATCTACCTGTTTCGATACGGATGGATGGATGGTTGAAAACTCCTATTGTTATCGTTATCGTTACTTTTAAAATTCCCTACTATTAGGGTTTCATTTTTTCCTGCATCTATAGATCATTTGCAGATATTTTAAGGACTCTACTAAAGTTTTGATAGGGTTGTCCCTGAGGAAGTCCTGTTGGTACTTGTTATAATTCATCACTTAATATTATGTTACAATTCTTTGCGCACTTCTATCATCTGATATCTATCTCTTTCGACATTGGATGGATCGCTGTTAACTGCAATCCTTGGCTTTTCTTATAGGTTCTCCTTAAGGAGGCGACTGCATGGTCTCCAGGAACTCCCGAATCATGCTGATGCAGGACGTGAGCAGCATGCTGCTCGTAACCGTCGGATAGTTGCCCTTGTACTTGGCCTTCATGTTGGACTTGCTGCTGTTGGCAATGCCAGGAACTTGGCCAGAACCCGTGCCGTTTGCCGAGCCGGAAACAAAACCGGAACTAGTGCTGGGCCCATCGTAGCTGTTGTTGTTGTTGTTGTTGCTCTTATTGGTGTTGTCCTGTCCGCTGTTGTTGTTGGACTCGCTGCCGCAGTTCGAGGCGGCATCATCCTCAGCTGCGTTATCAGTAGCAGTTGCATTGTTATCATCTCCAGTTGGATAACGGCCCGGATAGCTGCGCTTCTTCGGCGGCTGGCGGGAAGGCGGACGATCTGGCTGGCGATCAGTTGTTGGCTCCTCAGCTGGTGGCAGCTCCAAAACTGGTGGCAGCTCCGGAGCTGGTGGCTTTTCAGCTTGTTTTTCCTTGGTCTGCTCCAACAGCTCCAATTGCTTCAGCGCCGCAGGCAGCAGCTCATTGGGATTATCCCTTTTCCAGGCTTCGATCATTCTTCTTGCCACGTTGGGCATTTTCTTGTAACGCATCAAGATCAATATGCCTGCGGCATCCACCTCCTGTTGGGCGTGCCGTGCAACAGTTTCGGTGGGCGTGGTCAGCACGGCTGTGGTGCCGGAGGCCAGCGTAAAAGTTGCGCCGCATGGCAATTGGAGCGTCTGCGCATCTGTTGAAGCAACATCGGTTGAAGTTGCCTCAGTTGCAGTTGCCTCAGTTGCAGCTGCAGCTGCATCTGCTGCTCCAGTTAATTCAGCCAAGGATTTGACATAGATTGGGCATATTTTGTGCAACTCATTGCCAACTTTGGCTGCTTCTTTGGCCGCCTTCGCCTGCGCCTTGGCTATCTTCAAGGCGGAAGCCTTGGCCACATTGGCCGCCTCTGCCAGGGCCTTGGCCTCCTTCTTTTTGTCCAGCGCCTGCTGACGAGCAGATCGCTTGCAGTCTATTGGCGGCATGGTTAATATATATATATCACTATATCTCTCTGTATTCTTGAAATCTGCTGGGATTTGTTGCTAACGCTTTGGTTGACACAACCGAACTGAAGATCCTGTCGCAGTGCAGCCGCTTTTTATAGCGCTCGAATCGCAAGTCGGGACGAAATTCGCGCAATTAGCGAACGACGCGTTTGCTACCTGCCAATTGGTTAATCCTGCGACCCTCGGTTTAGGCCAATTACCTGTGCACTGTAACCTGTAAAATATGCGAAACTTTTATGACCCCTCGCCAGTTGTCAGTTGTTGATCCGGAAAAACTGCAGATCCGCAGCAAAAAGAACATCTGCCGGGCAATAAAATAAAATTTTTACTTTTATTTGGAAGGATTTTACACAAGGCAGAAGTTCGGGCATAAGTTAAGGTTAAGGTTATTTAAATTAAGGGAAATTCTGCGGAAAAATGCCAACAAATGACAACAAAATGATCGGCAAATGTCGAGTTGAAGTAATGCTGACGTATGATTTAATGAATTAATTGCTTAGCGCTTAGGATCAATTATAATTTGCAGCCTACACGACGAGCTTACACCAAAATAATCAAATTAACACTAAATTTCAATTGCCTCTCGCTTGTCCAGTTGTACGCTTAATATATATACATATATAGATAACAAATCAATGATTCAAAACCGTCTGATTTACTGTTAACAATCGTCATATTTAGTTTCATCTACGCGTGAATCTCAAACAGTTTGGCCACCTCGTTCAGATCCTCGTAGTTTTTGTTCTGATTAATTATGGTGCGCGCCAGGCCGATGCGATTGAACAGATTCCATAACAAAATGCCCACGATTCTGTCGTTCTGCAGGTAGAATATGACGCCCTTGCCGTAGCTGGCCTCCGTGTCGGTATCACAGGTGACATCGGGGCCGCCCTGCAGCTTCTTGGTCAGCTCCTGGGACTGCTCCGTCGCTGGCTTCGCTTCGGTGTGGTTATCCGCACGCTTATCCGCTGGCGAGGGCAGCGCGAACACGCCCACTGTGGGCAGCGAGGAGTCCACCAGGCCGATGCCCTCGTAGCCAATCTCGGGACCCAAATCCGACCAGAACATGCTCTGATGCTGATAGTGTTTCTCTATAAGAGTTACGAAAAGTTTAGTTAATGTTTTTTTTTGGAATAATGTAAACCCATTTGACTCACTTGCTCCGGTCATGTTCTCGCCAGCAAGTCGTCCAGAGACTACGGAATGATCATGATGCTCCACACGCCGCCGGCCCAGCAACGGATCGTAGAAACAGGAGGCATCGCCGGCCACAAACAGATTGCGACGCGCCTCCAGCTCTGCGTTCACCACAAATCCGCCCAGACTGCGATCCACCTCGAGCTTGGAGGGACCCGCCATGGAGGTGTTGGGCGTGCAGCCCACACAGACTACCACAATGTCCGAGAGCAGCGTCATGCCATTGTTCAGCTCCAGCTTCAGCTGCGAATCGTCCCGGCTGGCGACCTTTATGCTGGCATTCGGTATCACACAAACGCCCTGCGCCTCCATCTTGCGCGTGGTCCACGAGCTCAGATAATTGGGCAGCACCCGCGACATATTGCCCTGCTCCTGGAACACCTGATAGACGCGTCCGCCGCCATTCTCCTTGGCGTAATGCGCCAGGGAGCAGGCCAGTTCGCTGCCAATAAAACCGTTGCCCACAATTGTTATGGAGCGCTTCTCGCGCGCATAGCGACGCAGGCGATCAAAGTCGTCGGGCGTGCGGTAGACCATGATCTTCTCCCTAATGCTGGGCGTGGCATCGCGGAACACGGGCAGATTCTTGGGCGTGCAGCCGGTGGCAATCAGGCATTCATCGTACTCGATTTGGTAGCCATCGTTCAGCGTCACAGTGCGACTGTTGGCGTCCACCTTCTTCACGGCGAATCCCTGAGCGACGGCAATGCCACCGTTGACGCTGCCCTCCAGCTTCTCCGGATCCATAAAGAACTCATCCGGCTCAAAATACAAGCTAAGAAATACATCAATTAATTGTCTGATTTAACAAATATTCAATTCTATTAAGAGTTACCTGCGCTCTGAGCCCGTCCATTGCTTGAAGCGATAATCCTTGATTGGATCCTCGTTGGGATTGGGGCTGTACCAGAGCTCCTTGGACAGCGGTGGTCGCATGTAGGGCTTGCGGAACTCATCGCTGATCATCAGCACCTTGGCCTTCGCATCGTTCGACTTGATCGCACGAAACGCGGAGAAGGCAGCGGTGCCGCCACCGATTATCAAATAAGGCACTTTCTTCGGCAACAGTTCGGAGCTGGAGGGTGCTGTAAAGATAGCGATTATATCTCTTAATATCATATCAAAATAGTCTTATAATTACTTGTTATCAGTCCAGCAACCTTGGCACGCTTCATGGCGTTCTTGGCGTCCTCCTCGCTCTTGCCCTTGTTCGGGTCGCGTGTCACAAACCAGGCGATCTAATTAAAGAAATTCTTTTAGATATCGAAGCTTATAAGATTGCATGTTCAAATCAGAATTCGCTTAATTTTAGATTTCCCAATTATAGCACTATTTGTTATACAACAGTAAAAAATTGGAATAAATTATTTCACAATATTAAATATTCAAATAAAAAATTCTCAGTAAATATTCTTTTACAAATTTAACAATTTTTAATTAATTATATATCGAGCCCTTCCCGCGAAAAAAACGTAACCAACAAAAGCAAATTTTACAGGAGAACGTTTTTTTCGCGAGAACGCGTCTGAAATTCGCAGCAAATCTGGCGCTTGCGATATAATTGACAGGCTGATATCTCAGTAAATACGCAAGATAAAATCATGAAATTTTTTGTGTAGATGAGTTGGGTGATTATGAACATAATTGCATCAAAAACCGAAAATCGAAAAAATGTTGGTTACGTCTTTTTCGCGGGAAGGGCTCGATATTATTTTTGTGTACTAAATATAAATATTCTTTTACAAAATTATCAATTATTAATCGAATAAATATATTTTTATTTGTTATACTATTTATTAATAAATTAAAATTAAACTGTCATAAAATATTTACTTTCTAAATATTTAAAATGTCTATAAATGAATTAATAATATTCAATATAAATAAAGAAAATCCCTCATCGAATATTTCGTTTGAAATTTAACAATTATTAATATCCAATATAATTTAATTAATACTATATACAAATATCTTTTAATAGTTTATTTCCAGCTAAAATCATTTCAGGTAGAATATTAATTTGCACATATCTTTTAGAACTTGGGAATATAAATATTAAGCCTGTTTTAAACCCAACTAGCGCAGAAATGGAGTAATATTATTAAATGGAGTAATATTATTAGCACGGAAAAATAATCAATAGGTTCATTTATTATCTATATAGAACATTAAACAAATCCGATTTTGGATAATGAGTTTAGATGTTGGAATTAAAATGCCAAAGGCATATTTGCTGACAATCCACCAGATACTCGACTTTGTTAGGTATATAAAATTGAAGGAAAAACTATAGTTATAACTTCCGTAAAGAGTATACAATAGATATACCAATATTTATCCTATCTAAAAATAACAGTAATACTCACTAATCCACCCCCTATCAGCGCTGCCAGTGCGCCCAGCAGGCACATGAGCCTTTGTTTTCGCTTCTCATCTTCCTCGTTGGTGCAGCCGCGTCCAAAGCCGTCCCCGCCTCCGCTGTCACCTCCGCCCTCCCCCTTGTTGGGTCCACCCGACTCGCACATCTGTTTGGCTGATTCGCGACGCAGGCGGTGAAAATCCTCACAGGGATCGGGATCCTTGCAATCATCCTTCTTAGACGACGATTTCAGCACATCCTGTGCCGTGGAGTGGGATCTGGTGTCGATTAAACCCTGCTATAGATACAAATGAGTAAATTAAAATTATAAATTAATAAAAACGCATAAATCGATACCACGTGAGATTGTGGTTCTTGATGGAAGGTTTGACTGAGATTGGGGGCTTGAATCAGCACCGAGGGCGGGGGGCAATCCTCATCGGATTCCAGCACACTTTCTATAGTCTTGGGCACATTTAGACAGGCGTTCTGATTGGGGTACTTATTGGCTTGCAACTTGGTGCGTGCCTCAAGCGTGCGCTTTTTTACCATTTGATATAAACTGTTGTGGGCGGCCGTCCGGCTGTTGAGGGCTGCGGGGAAGACGAAAAGAGGGGGAGTTAGATATAAGATACAAAACATAATAATAGAATACCCTGTACCCCATATTTAAACTAGAGCGCAAAGCTTGCAATATTATTTAGTTAATATCTTCTGTGTTTGTTAACCGATTTCAATGTGCTTTACAGGATAGTTAAATATAATAGTTGAGAGTATTCATATAGAATAACAATATTCTATGTTCAACATTGCGCCAGTTATGCAGGTTTTATTGATTTTGGGCGTAAAGCAGGCGTGGCATCCAACTCTTGAAATAAACTTGAGCTGCGCATTGCATACACCCAGCTACATACCAAAAATGGATGCTCTAGCTCTTGTAGCTTCCGAGATCTCAGCGTTTATACAGATGGACTTGGTTAAATTGGCTCAGATCAAGAATATATACATTCTGTGGGCTTTACCACGCCTTCTGCTGCCTGTTATAAATGTATGTACATTTGCACAAAGTTATCAGCCCCGTTTTTAGTCATTTTTGATGGGTACAGGGTATCTAAAAAAAGTCATGCCGGCTACATAACCTCACACGTGCTTACCATGGACCAGCGGGGGGAACCTCTGGGGCGGGGGCACGAGGCGCCTGCTGGCCAGAATGTGCGCCTGCCGACAGAATCTGAAGTAGAGGCATCTCAGGCTCCAAATGCTCATGATGCCAATGCGAATTTGGCAATTTGGCAGGCAACAACAACAACTGAATTAATCAAAATCAAAACTATCGCTTTCTTGTGTAACAATTGTATAAACGTGTGTGTCGATTGTCGATCAATTACAATCAAAAGAGCGCCGTGTTTTCTCAGTTATCTGAATTGTTTCTCTGAGTAAATGTGATGCGATTGTTGTCAAAACACATAATTATTTTAAATGCATTTCATTCAAGACTAGAATTTATTTCGCAACGCACGACAGGCAGCGTGCGGCGTTTGCCAACACTGGTTGCCTGCTCCCAATTGGAGCTGCTCAGCGCGGTTCAAAAGAGCGATCTAGTTCATTAGTCACACTCTGTATTAAAATTTGCGATTAGTATAATTTTTTTTTGTAAAAATTTAAAAATTTTAATCAGGTGTATATATTTAGTCCTATTAAATAGGGTTATTGTTAGTATATATATAGTTCTAAAATTCCCGCAATTACAAACGTTAAATTACAATATTAAATTGATTCTCAGGAATAAAATTGTAAACTTTCTTTGTTTTTTAATGTAGTGTCAATTTTTTTTTTTTATTATTATTATCGTCGATCTTTTTGTATTCTTCCAAAATATTTTGAAAACGATTAATAAAACTATGATTCTTTTTAAGTTGTTAATTTTTAGTGGCTCTCCCAATTCCCTTTATGTTTTCAGAAGCTTTAAAACTTGAACGCTAATTAAAAGATTGCGCAGCTGCTTATAGATTAAAAATACTAACAATTTGAAAAATATTTGTGATTAGTATAAAAATATAATTCAGAAACCCGTCGATTTGACAAACGTTAAATTCAAATTAAAGTTCAGATTATTTTATTTGTTACAGTGCAAGGCAATAAATTAAAGTCTTATTTTGTGCAAAGCATCAATTATTAATATTAATTATTAATTATTAATTATCATGAATATAGTTATTTATCAGCCGCCGCTGTCTGCCTGTTGGCCCCCGCAACTGGCGGCTTGATGCCCATCAGATCGCAGAGTTCATTGCGCAGCGGACGCACCTCCACCAGAGGCAGCGTCCAGTCGGATTCGGAGAGCAGGGCGAGAATGTCATCCATATTATCCTCGGGAATCTCAGTGGCGTCCCCGTGCAGAGCCAGAGCCTCGTACAGTTTGGTGGCTGCCGTCTTGCGCACGTGCACATGCTGAAGCCCCAGGAATACCGAAAGTTTGGATAGGACACGCCTGCTGAGATGCGGCACCTGCACCAGCTGACAGAAGGTGCTGATGCTGGTGGCCGTCTTATACAGCTTCTTGTAACCCTTGACCTCCAGATTGAGCAGGCGATAGATATCCTCCGAAAAGGGATTGCCGGCATCGAGCAGTACCCCATCGATGGTGCCCGAGCTGATTAGGATTTCCAGGAAACTGAGCATGGGATACGTGACGCGCTCGTTCAGCAGATGCTCCTCGAAGTTCTGGACGATCTCCACACACAGCCGGGGCACCATCTCCGCATGAGCTCGCAGGAACTGGAATAACGCCGTCGAGGCGTATTTAATCTGTTGAGAAATTAAAGTAAATATAAATATAAACTTGGTTAATTTCCAGAGCTGGAATACACCGGTCAACCGAATTTTTGTACGCTTACAATACCGCCAACCGAATTTGTATACCCTGTAGCCATTGAAAAATGGGATTAACTTTGACAGAATGTATGTAACAGGCAGCAGTAGGCGTGGCAGACGATCAGGGCGACGAGCTGAGTCGGTATAGCCATGTCTGTCTGTCTGTATTTCTGAGATTTCCAAAGCTAGATCAAGTTTATTTCAAATCTTGGATGCCACGCCCCTTTCGCCCGCAATTAAATTATAGAATTAATTGACCAATTAAATAGATACAAATCCATCTACATCAATTCTGTCTTTAGTAGTTAGCTGAGATCATTATTATCTATCTATTCTGTGAATTTCATCAAAATCGGTCAATAATAAAGATGGATATCAAAGTTTAGCTTTACGTAGGGTACAGGGTATTCTACAGTCTAATCTGCCCCGCCCAATCTGGTTTTTTAGGAAAATGGGCTCGAGCAGAAACATGATTAAGGAAGACCAAAGACGGAAAAGCGATCATCTCTGGGGGATGGAGGATCTTACCAAAGATTCGGTCAGCTGTCCAATGCTGGCGCTCAGTCCGAGCAGCACACGCTTGGAGTAGTCGGGCAGGGCCAGCAGCTGGCAGAACAAGGGGAATGTGTGATCCGCAAACAGCCACAGCACGGAGCTGTCGTCGCTGGGGAAGATCTCCAGGAGCCTCGCGTGCTCCCGTATGTGTGGAATGGCCGGCGTGGTGTGTATCAACCTGCAGCAGAGGCGTCCGGCAAGGCCACGTGTGCGATCGATCTTCTCCACCGCCTGCTGCATGAAACCCGCCAGGATGCGCTGCACCTGCTGTGCGCTCAGCAAATCCCTGGGGCACTGCGTGACGATCTCGAAGAGCGTCGTCATTGCCTCCTCCCGCACCCAGGCGCCAATGTCGCCGCGATTATCGAGCGTGTATTCATCCAGTGCCTGCAGCAGGCATTCCATAAGCGTGTTGAAATGGCTGCGATCGGCAAAGGATTCGGATTGGGATTGGGACTCGGATTGGTAGCCAACGGTCTGCACCAGGCGACGCAGCGCACGCACGCTCTGCTGCCGCGCCTCGCTCCAACGGTAGGTGGGCGCGTGCTCATCGTGCGGTGGCAACGACAGCCTCACCAGCGCCTGCAGCACCTCCTCCAACTGGACACCGACCATGAAGGCGGGCAACACGCCCAGTGCGGCTATGTAGCCCATGCGCATGTGCTCCTCCAGCTCGTTGTGGCTGTGCTTCAGATATTTCTCAATGATCAGCTGGTTGCTCGGGCGCAGCTCCTGCTGGCAATAGTAGGCGTGGCTCAGCTCCGCAAAGGCGTCCACAGCGGCGTCTCGTATGGCGCAGGACTTGGTCACCAGGCAGATGTCGATGACAAGCTGCCAGCTGGCTGCAAGAAGGATACAGAATTATTTGTTGCTCTTGGGGATTAGTTTAGAACAGCAAATGAGTGAAATGAGAAAAAATACACGCAATTGCTCTTGTAATTTGCTTTGCATACGAGGCAGAGCTCTCACACATACGAGCTTCATAAGAAAGAGCAACTGCAGATGCAAAAGAGCAGCGAGAGCTATGGAGTGGGTTCAAAATAAAGACTTACCCAGGCACTCAGGCGTCGCGGAGAGCTTTGCCACGCTGCAGTTGCGTATGAAATTGGTGGAGCAGGCTTTCATCAGCTCGCCGCTCATGCCGCGATAGAAGCTGCGCTCCACGAAGCCAAGGATCAGCTGGTTGAGCTCCGCAATGCGCTGATTTGATAGATACACGCTGCCGTTGCCGGCTGCCTGCTCCAGCTGACGCAGCGCCAGCGTAATCTCGCCCATGGCCAGGACGCAGCCGTGACGCGCGTTCACATCAATCGTTTCGGTCTTGGCCAGCAGCTGAGGCAACACCACAGCTGCCATGTACTCCGGCGCACGCTGGGTGAACTTGTGCAGAGCCTTGGCCGTGAGCTCACGTATGGCTGCATCCCAATGGCCCACCTTGCGCTGCACCAGATGATCGATGAGCGGCTGACGGTAATCCTCAAACTGGGCTATGAAATCGCTGATCTGCAGATAGGAGTTCTGCCGTATGCCCACCGAGTAGAAGTCCGTTGTGGTGGAGATCTCGATGCCGTAGGGGAAATTGCCCAAACGGCCGACGCTCTCCTGGAAGGCGGCGGACGCAGCGCGTCGGCAGTTGATCTCGCGATCGAAGACGGCCACGGTGAGCAGACCCGAGGAGATTTGTTGCACAAACGGCTTCAGATCGTCGGGATTGTAGGCGCGCGCAAAGGCCCAGCACATGTAGCAGGCGGAATCTCGTATGTGCTGACCCACGGACATATAACCCTTCATCTCGTCGTAGAAGAGCGCCTGCATCAGCAGCGGCACCAGCTCCCCCAGGCGATAGGGCAGCAGCAGACCGCGCTTCGCCAGCTCGGCCAGCGCCAGGCAGCCGCCATGCCACGCCTCGTGCGGCTCCAGCGGATTCAGTATATCGATCACCGAGCCAATCACCTCATCCGCCAGCTCCTTGGGCAGGCGATTGGTTACGCGACCCAAGCCCTTGGCGGCGCTCCAGCGTATGTCGTTGCCTCCGCTGCGCAGCGCCTGCAGCAGCTCCTCGATCACCTCCTCAATGGCATCGGGCACAACAATCTCATCAGCTGCCGCATCATCCACATCCGCAGCGTCTGCGGCGCCATCGCCGGGGGCGTTGAACTGCTGATTCAAGTTTGTGGCAAGCGAACGTGTGCCTGCAGGTAAGAGAGATTGGAAGATGAGTTAGGGATACTTTTTATATACCCTGTAGCTATTGAAAAATGGGAAAAATAGAGTCGTTAACTTTGGAAGAATGTGAAGAGAAGAGTTATACAGCGATAGCTCCTGGACGAAGCTACCTAGTAATACTTATATTTATACCCTGTGCCCATTTGAAAAATGGGAAAAACAGGGTTAATAACTTTGTCAGAATGTATGTAACAGGCAGAAGGAGGCGTGGCAGACCCCACAAAGTATATATTCTTGATCAGGGAGACGAGCTAAGTCGATTTAGCGATGTCCGTCTGTCTGTCCGTCTGACCGTCCGTCTGGATGAGTGCGTAGATCTCAGCAACTATTAAAGCTAGATCAACCGTTTTGGTCGCTTTTGAAAGGTATGTACTATACGCAGATCAAGTTTATTTCAAATCGTGAATGCCACGCCCCTGCCGCCTACAACGAATGAAATATAATACATTCGCCAATTTAAACAACACTAAGCCATTTACATGAATTCTTTCTTCAGTAATTGGTAGGTCTATATCATACACAGATGAGGCTTTTTTCAAATTTTGGATGCCACGCCCCCTTTATGCCTTAATCGATAAAAACCGAATAACAAGCGTAATATTGAACATAGAACGTTGAAACTCGGAATATATACTCTTGTGTATAGTAGTTATCTATCCTGAAAAGCGCATTAAAATCGGCCATAAAACACAAGAGATATGAACGAAACAATATTTCAGGCGTTACGGCGCTCGGCCTTTAGCAGTGCGGCCTGTAAAGCATAGCATACACAAAATGGAAGAAGAAGAATTGCTGCTGCGCTCCTTGTGATAGTTTTATAAAATTATATTTTAAATATAGGGTACAGGATATTCCACAGTCGGGCCCGTCCGACTGATCTGCCCAGTCCAAATTTTTTTCACTAAATGTAAGCCAACTTACCTCGCTTGTAGCGCCAGCTGGCGATGCGTGGCTTCAGATGGACCAGGCCAAGACGCTGAACGATCTTGACGTAGTACTTGTACTTGAGGAAATCGTTGACGTCCTTGTACTGGCAGCCGACGATCCATTGGAGCAGCTTGTCCGCATAGGGCAGTAGATCCTCCCGCTTGCCGTGCTTCAGAATGGCCGCCACAGCGGCCAGCTGGCCGAACTTGACCTGCAGCGTGTCCGCCTGATGCTGCTCGATGATCCAGTCGAGGAAGCGCTCCAGGTACAGATCCTTGATGTCGGCACGCACAAAGTACTTGGCGGAGAGGTAGGCGGCCATGCTGCTGCAGGTGTCGTTGGTGGAGGCGTACAGCTTGCACAGCTCGAAGATGCGCTCCATTTTGGTGGCGCCCGTCGAGGACGCATCATTGACATGATTGCCGATGGCGCAATTATTGACAGCGCCTCCATAGGCGTCCAGGCGGGACATGTGAAAGGGATTCAGCACCAAGATGGACATCCAGAGCAGCAGCATGTAGCGTGTCTCCCAGTTGCTGAACTCCCTGGCATCCTGCTGCCCCAGCAGCTCCAGCACAAACTCCAGATCGCTCAGCTCATGGGGCATGAACTTCACCAGCACCTTGTAGGTGCGCACCTTGCAGATGATATACAGATACTTGAATGCCGCATCCCGCTCCGCTGCCGGCAGCTGCGACGCACGAATCTTGCCGAGCAGACGATCCAGCAGCTGCTCCAAATGCGGATCCAGCAGATGCGGCTGCTCCTGATAACGCGACAGGACCTCGGTGTATTGCTCGAATTCCCGTTCAAAGGCGCTGGCCTCTATCGATTTCATGTTATCGATCATTTGCAGCACCTGCTCCAGCTCCGAGAAATGCTCCAGCGTATTCTCCGGCAAGTCCTCGTCCTTGACATCCTCGCTTTGTTGCATCGCAGCTTTATTGTTATCAAATAAATAAATTTCCAAACAGCCGGCGCTACGCCAACGTCTCTTTATTTCTGTGTTTCGTTGCCCTCGTTCCTCAATATGATTCACAGTTTTGAATCGGCGTTGCCAGGGCTGCACTGCATGCTTTTAAGCGATTGTTTATTAAAAGTTTATAATTAATTGCATAAATTTTGGCAGCTTAAATCAGTAGTATAATTTTTTAATTTATTTATTAAATTTATTTTCTATACCCTGTTTTTAATTGCTTTAATTGACAAAATGCAATTTAATTCTGGCCTTTTAGTTATTGCAGTTTAACAGCCCTGTCTGCAATGATTTGAAACGATGAAAATTGAAACACGAATGCGATTTTTTTTAAATTGCTTTATTTCTGTAAAAATTAATGAAAACCTTTAAATTAAAAACAAAATTAAAAAAAATGAAATTCAATTAAAATTTTTTTTATAATAAAATATGCAACTCTGGATTTTCACTTCAATTTTTCGCTGCAATTATTTGTGGTTAATTTTTTTCGTTAAAGCAATATTATATATTTTATATTTATATTATATTTTATATTTGTGTAAAAAACATGTTGGGTAGTTTAACTACGATTGTGGCGATTGCCATCGCCACGACGCACGACGTCCTTGTATTCGTCCATGCGCCGCATGCGCGCCAAGTATTCCGGATCATCGTCCTGCACCTGCTGCTCGATCTCGGCCTTCTCCTGATCCTCCTGCTCGTTGGGATCCATGGCGGCGGCAATGGCCTTCTCCTGATTGATTTTGGCCATTTTCTGCTCGTCCGGAAAGATGCCCTCGTCTACGCGTTGCTGGTAGAACTCATCCACGCTCATTACCGGCAAACTGGGATAGCCCAAGCCGAAAACTGCCTTCTGTGCGGCGTTGCGAGTGATGATGAAAGGCTCCAGAGGCTTCGGCTTGGGCTTTCCCTCATGGTGATGATGATGATGATGAGGGCCATGGCTATGTCCATGCCCCGATCCAGAGGGTTTCAGTTGCTTCTCAGTTAAGAGCTGCTCGTTTATGGTCGACGGCTGCTCGCCTGCAGTTTGGCGTTCCAGACGCATCTTGGTCATCTCCTTCATCACGTGCAGACTTTCCAGCTCCTGCTTGGAGTCGATGATGCTCTTGTCCAGAAATTTCAAAAAGAACTCGCGACGCACCTCATCATCGGCCGTCTTGCTCTTGACGGCCGCCTGCATCTTGGCCATGTAGGCGTCAATCTCCTTCATCCGGCGATACTGGGCGATCTTATCGTTGCGATTGTAGGCGGCTTCCATGAGCTCGCGTTGTTCGCTCTTCTGCTGCGGTGCGTCCGATTTGCTGTCCTGGGCAGCCTGCTTCTTGGGTGCATCGCACAGCTCATACTCCTGGCAGCGCTGCAGATGATCCTTGAAGTAGACCTCGCCCAGTTCGATCATTTCCACGCTATCCGGCTGATGCACCTTTGTGGTGAGCTTGGCCAGAAAGTAGGGAAGCAGCATGAAGGGCAAGGAGTCGGTGGACACCTCATCGATCAGCTCGTTGGGACTGAACATGCCCACTTGATTGACCACCACCGTGGCCTGCTCAAAGTAGCCCATGGCGCTTTTTACCATTTTCTAGAATCAAATAAACAAATGTTAATTTGATGCCGATAAAAAAAGATTTTTCTTACCTGAAATTCGCTGCCATTGAACGGCAAATCCGTAACGTCGAGCTCATCGTAGAGATTCCAGCCGCTTAGAAATATATCAGATAGTTTCTTATCCTCGCCAGCAGCATTTGCCTCAGCCATTTCGCCAGATATTGTAAAATTTAAACTTAATGAAATATACTAGAATATTTGCGCAGGCAGCAGCTGTTTACGCACAGTGTTGCACAACGTAATTTGGATGCGGCGTGGAATTGGTACGCAGCTCGCTTGAAAATAAAAAAGCGATTTTAAAATCTAAGTAAAGCTGATAAGAAATGCCTTTTATTACATAATATGCAGCTTGAATTTATTTTTTGAAACTTTTTTTCAATTTTACTTTTATTGATTTGTTATAAAAGCCATTGGACAAGGTAAATGTTTGAGAAGCGCTGCCGTTGTGCCCTAGTTCTTGGTCTTGATGGAAAAGTTTTGGATCATTTTTAGCCCTTGAGCGTAGCTTCCAGTTCTTTATTAGCCACAAGTTCCTTAACGATGTCCAGGCCGCCAATCAGTTCGCCTTTGACATAGACCTGCGGATACGTGGGCCAGTCTGAATAGGTCTTTAGCCCCTGACGCACCTCCTCGTCGGACAGAATGTCGAAGGTCTCGTAGGGCAAGCTGAAATAATGAAATAATTTTAATAGCTTAAAGAATCTTAAATTGCAGCTCTTTCAACCAACTTTGTTTCGTTGACGATTGCGATGAGCTGCTTGGAGAAGCCGCAGCGTGGCGCATTGCGATCGCCCTTCATGAATATCATCAGCGGCGCCTTGTTGATCAGCGCCTTAAGACGATCCTCCAGCGTTTGTCCCGTTGCAGCTGCGCTGCTGGCGCTTTCCGCCAGCTTCTTGCATTTGCTGCTAATTGCCGCAATGTCCACGCCGTCCACGCGGTCCACGGCGGAGCCCTTGCTGAAGAATATCACCGTGGGCACTGCATCGATCTGCGCGAATATGTTTTAGCTTTTATTTGCAAATTTAAATCACATTTTCATACCTGATGTTTCATTGAAATCTCGGGCAATTTCTCAGCGTTGAGCGAAATGAATTGCAATTTGTTGGCCAGCATGCCAGCCAGCTCCTTGAGCACGTCGCTTACTTGGCCGCATTGCTCCGCCCACTCGGCCGAGAAGAGCACAACGGTCGGCTTGTCGGCGGATATATGTTTTTGGTAATCCTCCGCATTTTCCACAGTTAAAACAGACATTTTGCAGATATTATAGATTTATGAAATTGCCAAGCCAATTTAAGTATCAGCTGGGCGCAGTGCTGCACAACGTTGCGTTGCTTGCAGTCAGTGCTAAAAAACGCGAGAATAGCTTATATTTGAATTTCAGTTAAAGCTATTTAAAATTTTGCCTGATTTCAATATATTAAATTATATTTCTGCGTGTATAATATAATAATAATTAAAACTGCGTCGCATACTTAGCTTTTCAAGTTATTATGTATTCCAAGGCGTGTCATTTGTGCTATTTAGAGCAAGATCTAGCTTTATTTTCAATTTGTCATTTTAATTTAGTTTAATATAGTTGGCGACAAAGACTGATTAACAGCTGTTTGTTAATTAAACATCAATCATCAATCATTAATTAAACATTAACTGTTAACATTTGGTAATTGTATTTATTATGTATTTGTTATTTACTAATTTAGCCATTTCTAACCACATATTGCGCCCAATCTAGCTAATTTGCAATGGAAACGTCTGGCAACTCTGATGCCGCTAAGTGTTGGTCAACGTCAGAGTCGTGCCGAGAATTAATCGATTTATGCGAGACCGCACAACACGTGCGCCCTCTCTCAGCAAATACACACGCCAGAGGAATTTGCGGAAAAAATTCCGGCCGTATAAAAACTGAATTATTTGAATGATGGTGACCAGAAAAAGGCCCATGAAGCGTAGTGCCCAAGTGGCTGCCATCGACAATGAGAACCACGCGGAGGACGCGGACGACGGAGTGCCAAAGGCGAAGGTGCCCAAGGAGGTGCTGGTGATTGCTCAGGAGGTGAAAATTGTGCGTGCGCTGGCCAGCAATGACTTAAACAAGCGCAACCGTCAGCTGAAGAAGCTGCGCAAATGGTTCCAGCTGCGGGCGAAGAGTTCGTTTCCCTTCAAGGAGGACGATTTCATGCGTATTTGGAAGGGTCTGTACTACACCGTCTGGATGTCCGACAAGCCGCTGGTGCAGGAGGAGCTGGCCGAGCAGTTGGCCCAAATGGTTGACTGTTTCAGTGGCAACACTGCCTGTAGCGTGGCGTACTTCAGCGCCTTCATGCTGACCATTTGCCAGGAATGGTTTGGCCTGGACCAGTGGCGTATGGACAAGTTTCTAATGCTGGTGCGTCGCATGCTGCGCTATATGCTGCGTCTGATCAAGAAGAGCAAATGGTCACCGGAATTAATAAAAACATTCAACGAATGCATGCAGCAGTCGGTGCTGGCGGAACAGCCCAAGTCTCGTGGCGTCACCATGCACTACATGGACGTGTTCTTCGAGGAGCTGGCCAAGGCGGCCAATGAGGATATAACCGCCGAGCAGGTGAACCTTTTTCTGCGCCCCTTCGTGCACTATATGGGCACGCAGCGGGATACCAAGCTGGTAGCACAGTGCCGGACACGGGTGCTCTACCATCTGCTCTATCAAAGCACCCTGGGTCGGGAGTACAGCGAGAAATACAAGGCATGGAAAGAGATGGGTTTTCCCACCGCCTCCATTGATGACGTCGAGAAACTGGATTCCGGCTTCGATGAAGAAGACGAAGAGGCGGACGAAGACAAGCCACAAGAGGCGCTTTCTCTTGATCCACGTGCAGGCAATGTGGATGTGCTCATGCCCGAGCTGCCCCTGAACGCAGACTGTGTGCTGGACGAGCTGCAAACGCTTCTGCGCACGCAGGAGTACAACAGCAAGCGACGCAAGGGATTGCGTAAATTGTTGCAAGTCTTTGAGACTTTTGCGGGCGGCGAATTCCCGCTGGGAGTACGTAACATGCCCAAACCAGAGGGCACAACTCTGGCCGAGCTGGTGGAGCAGAAGATTGCCGATGCGGACAAGTTTGAGGAGGAGAATTTCGGAACCAATCGCAATCTGAAGAAGCTGAGCAAGTCGAAGCGCAAGCGCCTGCTTAGCTCCATTAACTTCGATGAGGTGGACGACGAGAAATACGACGAGGTGCTGAGCAAGGCGATGACGCCTGATTTTCAACAGCAAGTGGAGCGCATTAAAAAGATGCGCTCCAGAGTAAACGTGGCCTGGTTGGTTGAGGAGGTGGACGACAATGAGGAGCAGGCGCAAGAGCAAGTGCAGCAAAAAAAGGCAAAGAAAGAGAAATCTGCTAAACCGCTGGCTAAGGTGCAGTCCGAAGAACAGCCCAAGATGCAGTCCAAGGAGCAGCCCAAGCCAGAGCTCAAAGAACAGTCGCAGAAACAGCCCAAGGAGCTGACCAAAAAGCAGCCCAAGCAGCCGTCGAAGGAGGAGCTCAAGGAGCAGCCAAAGAAGCAGCCCGAGCAGCAGCTCAAGCAACAGCCCAAGGAGCAACCCAAGGAGCAGCCCAAAGAGGAAGCCAAGGCGCTGAGCAAGTCGTCCAACGAATCACCAGCAGCGAAACCAGTTGAAACTGTTCTCAAGCCGAGCAACAACAGCTGGACTGATCCGTTGCAGCCGGGGGAAATGGAACTGTTCGTGCCCTCCAGAAAACAGCAGGTGAAGAACGCCAACAGAAAACTGGCAGCAAGTCCAGTGTCCAGTTCGGCCACTAAGAAGCGGGTCAGGATAATGACCAAATGCAACAGCGCCTATGCCAACAACGACTATTCACGGCTGTTGAAGCAGTCGCCACATCTGCCATACGATGCGAATCGAAAGCCCGGAAAGAGTGCGCTCAAGCCCGACCTAAAGGCAGGGCCCGTAAACCCCAGCTACAAGCGAGCCAAACTGATCTTCAATGACACGCTATGACGCTGCTGATTGTGGCTGGGACTGGACTGAGCATCAAGTCGTCGGATCCGTAGATGAACCTAGATAATAACGTACATTTAGCTCCCATATATGTGCTGCTTACAATGAATAGTTTAGCCGCTAGATCCTACAAAAGGGAAACGATTTATGACTAGAATGATTGTATAATGAGTTTGGTTTTTTTATTTTTACATTTGTATATGTGCTTATTATATTCATTTACTTTGCTCGTAGCACTTTTTTCAATTTATATCTTTAATGTTCGATATCATATACGATTAAATATACATACATATACATATGTACTTGATGTGGAATAAAAGTAAACTACATATTTTAAAAGCAAAATACAATTGTCTCTAAAATCTTCTTTTTTTCAGCAAATTCTTCCATGTATTGTTTTTTTTTCCACTTTTTCTATTACAAATCATTTGGGATCGAAAAACATGGATTTGAGTTGTTAATAAGTTGGTAAAAACATGATTTTTGGCTCTAAAATTTACGTATTTTCACAAAATTCATCCATATTTGGGTTTTATGCATTATTTTCGATTACAAAATTAGACAAATAAAAATCATCGAGATTTTTGGCCTTTGATAAGGTCACAAAACATGGGTTTCAGTCGTTAAAAAATTCTTAAAAACACAATTTTTGGCTCTAAAATCTAGATTTTTTCACCAAATACCCCCATGTTTGGTTATTTATGCATTATTTTCGATTACAAATCGTTTAGGATCAAAATTTGACAAATAAAAATTTTCGAATTTTTTGGCCTTTGATAAATTTACATATTTTCAGCAAATTCATTCACATTTCTTTTTAACGCTTTATTTTCCATGACAAATCATTTTGGATCAAAATTAGACAGATAAAAATCATTGAGTTTTTTTTTTTACCCTTAATAAGGTTAAAAACCATGGGTTGAGGCCTTAAAATGATCCTTAAAACATAATTTTTGGCTCTAAAACCTAAAATCTTATAGAATCAAAATTATACAAATAAAACTCAAAATGTTCTAAAAAGAACAGTTTCAACTAAATATGTAAACAAATAAATGGTAGGTTACTTTTAAATTTTATGCAAATTAAATATGCATGTTATTTAATGGGATGTTTCGAGTCGAGGGATTCATTAAATTTTGTTTTAAATATGTACATAAATGCAATTTACTTAAATTTGTTTGCTCCATGAAGACTAGACAAAATATTGGCATCTAGTACTCTTAAAATGCATGTGAGTTAACTTAGAAGTGTTAAGAGCATTGAGTGGAAATGCATTTCACACACTTGCACTCCACTCGCAAAACGAGTTGAGTGAAATTCTGAGTGCTGACTGCAATTTAAGGGAGAACCTGGCCAAATGCACATGAATAAATGGAAACTCAAGAGCGTATTTCTTGAGAGAATAAAAAAAACAATCAGGAAAAGCTGCTCAACATTTTATTAAGCACAAGTAGAAGTTTGGTAGCTCACTAAATTTAATGGATTAAATGTTTATGTAATAAAACTTTAAATAAACAATTATTGTGCCTTGTAGAAATTATTTAGATTTATAAAATAATTATATATATTTATAACATTGCCGCACCACCCCTTATTTATTTGCAGTTTGATATTTTGTTTTAACCATTCCATGCATTTGAATTTATTCTTGACGTCATTTGCATATTTAATTTATTTTATTTCGATTACAATTACATTTTCTGTTGTTCCGTTCGAAGGTCAAACGGAGCGAGCAAAATCAGTTTGTAAATGCATTATAAAATATATCGTATTTATTTCGAATTGTGGTAAATGAATTTCCGATACGTTCAATAGAAGCCAACAATAAATATTCGTATTAATTGGATTGCATTGGGGATGTGTGGGACGGATGCATATCAGAATTTAGTTGAAAACATTTAATTTCCTTGAGGATAACATCTGTTGAAAGCATTTTAAATACGATTTGGCAAATTGAGTTGCATGCAACAAGAAACACTTGGAACAAGAAACACTTGCAACTCGGTTGCTTTTTTCACCTATTGCATGACAACCATTTCTGTTCTATTTGACAATCTGTTTAAGTTGCGTAAAGCTGAACTAACAAATAAATAAGTATCAAACCTCGAACAACGCACTTGAGTTCGCCCGATGTCTCCCCATATCAGCTCCACAAACTATTCAGATACGTATTCCCCATTCCTCTCTGTGTATCTGCATCTGTATCTGTATCTACTGCATCTGCATCTGTCTGTCGCCCTGTCTGCTCTGGTTTGGCCTGTTCTTGCTCTGCTCCTCTACTATGCACATCTTGTGTATTAAAACTTGTCGAAATTTTATTCAATTTACGTGCACTTAAGCGACGATTGTGCATTAAGATGCCACACACTCTCTCTTTCGCACTGCCAATACATCCACAAAATCTATTGTACATATATACATATGTATACTATATATCTACGTACATATGTATACATCTGTTTACATTATAATACGACGTGTATGACGCACAGCGTACATCGTCTGCTCCCTCTAATTCTGCGTATCAGATACGGATACGTGTGGATGTCGCTAAGAAAACAGTATTTGAGAACACAATCTGCAATCTTTTCAAGAAAAAAAAATAAATAAATAAGAACTTACAGTAGACAATATAAACAATAGGGGAAATGTAGTTTAGATACTCTTTGTCTCTTTATTTAATTTATTTCAATCCTTCCAATACAATATACATTTTTTGAAATTGATTTATATACTTCATCTGACTAATATATTTGAAAAATTCCTAATAAAATTAATAAATGATGTAAAAATTATTTATAATTTATTTATTTTTAGGCAAAATAAAATTTAGATACTCTTTGTCTTTTTATTAAATTTATTTAAACCATATACATTTTCTAAAATTTATTTATAATCTACATCTGACTAATACATTTGAGAAATTCCCAATAAAATAAATAAATTATGTAAAAATTATTTATTATTTTCTTTTAGCTCGACAAGTTCATTGTCCAAATATACTTTTTTGCAGAGTTTGAAAAATTTTATAGTTATGACTGAATTTATCACTTAGCCAAACAACTATTATTTCGAAAAGAGCACAAGTATTATTACTCAGGCTGGCTTTGATTGCTTCTTCAATCCGTGTGCTATTTTTGTACATTGCAGCTATTTTTGGATCACACTTTAAACTATATTTAAACGAATCACAACAAATCGCAATCATAACGATTGTCTAACCTTTCGGGGCTATAAAAGAGCACCCAGACCACATCATCTGGACAGTTGAAGAGCAGCGAATAAATATGAAACAAAGTCAAGTGCGCGTAATTTTTACGGTATTATTCATATCCACTACGAATGGAAGTGTGCCGGAATATAAGACTTGTGGCCAGGAGAGGCAGTGTGTGCCCCATGAGCTGTGCCACGAGGGCATTGTGGTCGATGGACAGTTTTATCCTGACCGTAGTCGCACCTATTTGGATGAACAGCATTGCCACTATATGGAAAAGTGTTGTAACATTAACGATACGGTGGGCATAAGCTTCTATATCCTTTAAAAATTGTTTCAGCTGTGCTCATTTGAAAAATGTGAAAACCAGGGTTATTAACTTTTTTCAGATTTATTTTTTATATATATTTGGAAATCTATTATTTCATATGCTTCTTTTAAAACCAATTTAAATATAACCACAAAAAA
The DNA here is from genome assembly GCA_035045125.1 of Hypselothyrea guttata. Classification (NCBI taxonomy): domain Eukaryota; kingdom Metazoa; phylum Arthropoda; class Insecta; order Diptera; family Drosophilidae; genus Hypselothyrea; species Hypselothyrea guttata. Next base: position 46,493 of record JAWNNJ010001523.1, read on the forward strand.
ACGCGATTGTATAAGAAACAGTGAAGATATGATGCAAATAATTAGTTTTCCGCCCCATTGATCTGCCCTGTCGTTTTTCTTATATCTATTTGGAAATCCATTGTTTCATATCATGCCATGTAAACTAATTTAAATATAACCGAAAAGGAAACAGCGAAGATATGATACAGGCAATTAGTTTTAACGCCCAACTGATCTGCCCCTTCGTAACTTCTAGTATTTATTTATATATATTTTATATTTTTTAGCTTTCAGAGTCGAGAACTTTTAAAGATTCATTAATCCACACCAGCTGCGGCTCGCGGCTGGATCTGTGGTTCCATTTGCGTCCCTTGGGCTATAAGAAACAGGAAGCCAAATTCGCGGAGTTCCCTTGGCTGGTGGCTATCTATGGCTCGGGATCAGGGTCTGATGCATATCTCTGCAGTGGTGCGATTCTCAGCACTCTGGCGGTGATTACAGCGGCGCATTGTGTGCAGCATGAAACTGCTGAGACGCTGCGCCTCGTGGCGGGCGAATGGGATGCGGCAGTTGCACTGGAACCCTTGCCACATCAGCTACGTGAGGTGTCCGAGTTAGTGCTGCATCCAAACTACACAAGAAATCCGGCTGCCCATAATGTGGCGCTGCTGTTGCTCAAACCGGAAGCGCCCTTTGAGCTAGCTGCTCATGTGCAGGGTATTTGTTTGCCGCCTCCTCGGCTGGTCTACAATTATAGTCAGTGCTATGTGGCTGGCTGGAGACGGGAGGATTTCCAGAGCAACGAAACTCTGCCCAGGCGTTGGCCCCTCTACATACTGCCGCGGGATCAGTGCGCGGCCAAGTTGCGTCTGGCCATTCTGGGCAGGCGTTATGCCCTCAATGACACCCTGCTCTGCACTGGGGGCGATAAGGACGATTTTGTGTGCAACCATTTGGACGTAGTTCCGCTGATGTGTCCCCTGCCCGGTAGTGAGGATCGGTTTGTGCTCGCCGGCTTAGTGGCACGTGCCGCACGTTGCGATGGGCCTCATCTGCTGGGCATCTACACAAACGTCAAGCTCTACAGACAATGGATCGATCACAAGCTAAGGGAGCGCGATTTGGATATAAGGCAATATATGGTGTAAAAGGATAAGTTAGAGATCGAAGAGAATATATTAAAGTAGGCAAAAATTGTATACGCATAATAAAAATTTTAGAGTAATTGCTAATAGTACGCTGTTTATCAAGCTAAATGTATTATTATTATTGTTGTTGGGGAAGAGCGCACTGCGATCTAAAAGATCAATTGTTCCCCCTACTGGACATTTCCTACAACTCTCCCATCGGTCCGATGCCCCAAACAAAATCGAGTCAGCAAAATGTCAACAAATACAATAAAAATTTGGCTCAAAATTGCTTACAGTTCCAATTTTAACTCACTTGCGAATCTAAATTTATTATTTTTCTAATTATGATTGTTTGGTATGTTTTCTAATTTATACGATTTTTTGCAGAGTTTTATACCTTGTAGTTTGGGCTGGGATTTGATAGTTGATTAGACAGACAGGGCAAATGCTCAAACTGATTTCATATTACATAAAGTAATTATTGATCTACTGTAAATATATTGTATATTGTTTTTTATAGATGTATTTTATTAAGTGCAGAATCCGTATAGCATAAAATTCCACCTTAACAACAATTAGATGTATATAAAAGAAAGCCGCACCCCATATCAAAACAGGAGGATTTAATTATTTACCTCGAATTATGTATAGGCATGCATAACTTTATTAGAACTGATTTTCTTTTGTTTACAGTTGAAAGCTGCAATACCATACGTCCTATTACCGTAAACAAAACTCACTTATATACATATATAAAGTCTGGCTCCAGAGTTTTTTTTTTCCCAGAATCGACAATCGGCGCTTCTAGCAGCTGGTTATAAAAGCTTTATTTAATATGGACACTCAGTGCAGTCGTTCGAACGTTGAAGAGCCGATCAGTCATATTAAATAAATATTCGGGACTGTCTTGATTTTATAGAAATGGTGCAGTTGAGCTTCTGTTTGCTGGTTGCTCTGTCTGGCTTTGTGGTGATTGTTCATGGCAAGATCTCCCTATTTGAAGAACACCCCGATGATTTGATTGAAGTGGACTTTGCAGAATGCAAGGATTGCGAGAGAAATTATCACTTTATGGTATTCAGACTGCACGAAGCTCAGGAGGATGAGGATATGAGCATCTCCTCGTATATGCTGGTGATGATGGCCATGTGGATCTGTTCGGCGGTTCTATACGCAGTGCAACATTGGCAGCTAATGCATCGTTGAAGCAGCCTGGAAAATGCATAAAAATCAATAAAGTAAACTACTTTAAATCATCAACTAAATATTATTTTATATGTTGTTTTGTTCTAAAGTTGACTGCCCTAAAATACTCCCCATAGTCTCATTAGGCTGTACCCTGTCTAAACTGAAGTTCCATTTGCATTTTAATGATGGTTGCGTAAATTCAGTGGAGATAACTTATTAATTGTCCACATGGGCCAATTGTGTGTCAACTGCCGGCTGTTCATTTCCATCTTCTCTGCCTTTTTAGCTTGTATTTTTTTTTATTTTTTGAGTGCACATTTGTCTTGTTGCGCCGTTTGGGCCATGTCTGTTACCGGAATCTGACATTCTGCTGCATTGGACATGAGTATGGGTTTTGCTACTTGAATTATGACCAAGATAGCAGTCGGGTTTGCTTCCATTTTTTTTTGTTTTTAGTTTTTTTTTGGGTCGGTGCTTTGCATGTCGCTGTCCAGCCACCCGCAAGGGGCCACGTCGCACAGTGGCTCAATCGGCGAATTTGGCATTGCAAAAATCTTAGCTCCTAAACGGGTGGACGAATCTTCATGAAACAAATTGCGTTTTACAAAAAAATGTTCAAATTTTCATGGAAACTAAAATTTATTACGTTGCGACTTTTAGAAGCTGCGCTATACGCGGTCAAAGTTGAGTTTTGTTGAAAATTTTACATCAAATTTAGCGGCAAAAAAGCTAAATATTTTTCTCCTTGTTTTTCAATAAAATACTTAATTTATATAAAAAAGATTAATTTATTTATGTTGACTAATATATTATAAAGCTGTTTACAGTAAAAGATTGTTCAACAATGTACGTATTATTTTTATTCATTTTTTTGAATATCATCAATATTGCAATAATTTGCTAGTAGAGGCAGCGTATTCGAAGAGTATAGTATATAAGCGAAAATCCACAAAATCTACAAGAAATTTGTATTTTTGATACATAAAACGAGTAAATAAATATCATATTGTTTAATTCACTAATTTTAACTTACATAAAATATTAATATATTGATATATTTTGTCATCTTTAACGTAAAACTATAAATTTCACATAAAAACAGTCGAATATGCATGTAACAGACAAGCTGCATGTGGTATATTTTCTTCTTCTTATACCCTGAATCGCATGCATTTTGCTCTAGGTTGCATGGGTATTTCGACTATAACTAAGTTTCCTGGTATTTCCCGGTCACGAACTTTTGGAAATAGGTAAAGAAATATTTGTAGAATATGATGACACTAACCGAATTGCGACCAAATGTGACCAAAAATTTGGAGCTCTATATAAAGTTGAAAAATATGCTCAAAAACAGGTACTTTGCAAAAAAATTCCGAAAAATACCCAAATGAATAAATCGAAATTTTTTTTGTTGTATAACATTCAAAATTAATGTAGTTGCAAATATAAATTTACGCATAATCGATTTCTCCTATATTTTTTCTGTTTAACGCCACTAAAGTTGGACAAGTTGCACGAAAATAGAAGCATTTTTGCAAAACGTAAAAAATTTCTTAACTTTGAGAGGCTGTAACTACAAAACCAGTTATCCAAATTCACTAAAATTTCGGTTTCCCCAGTTTCAAATATATATCTATCAGATGGCATTACTTTTATCCAGCAACTCGTTTAGCGGGAAATCATTTTTGCCCTGCCAAATCTAGCTATTGAGCCACTGTGCGTCGTTTGGTCGTCTAAATTGAAAATTGAAAAATTGCTTATTGCAATTTGTTGCCACAATCGGCTGACCATACACACGAAATGGCCATCGCAACATTCTGCTACCGTTACACGCTCTTCTGCGCTTTCTGAACTTCCGTTCTAGCATTTTGGCATTTAGCACGTGCCGCCAAAAGTCCGGAGACCCAAGACCAACTACGTTCAACTGTCCACCACCCGCTGCCAGTTGATGCTGCAGCTTCTGTTCCTGCTACGTTCTGTTGCTGTTGCAGCTGCAGCTGCTGTTTGTGTTGCTGTTGCTTTGAGAATTTAGCAATATAGACAAATACCCTACGGAGGGGTATGCTGCGTTTATATTGAGCTGTAAAAGCATTGCATTTGTAATTCAAATATTATTGACTTTAAATTAAAAAAAAAAGAATTTTTTTTTATACATTTAAAAAAGCATTAAATTTGATATATGAAATGCATACAATAAATTAAGTTATATTTCCCTTAAGAGAGTATCTATGCTTTGACAACATAAAGTATATTCTACTGCCCTCTTCTTATTTCATTTGATGCGTTTCGTTGTGGCATTATCTGGCAGTGAAAGAGGCAACAGCAACAGAAAGAGCTGCAGCCACAGCAACTGCAGTGGCAAATAGCAAATAGCAAATGGTAAATGGCAACTGCAAAAGGCGAAAAGCGTCAGAGAAAGAGAGAGAGAGAAAGTGCAAAAGAAAATGGAAAACTTTTGCATATTTTGTACTTTATGCTTGAAATATTTATGATCTCATGCAATTTGTGGCTTACTTTTGCACCAACTGTAGGACTGTCTGGCCGGCTTGTCCGTCTGTCCGTCCGTCCCACTCTATAGCAGAAAAAAGGATGTTTCGCCTGCTGCAAGTGTGCGACCATTCAAATGTCCTTCTAGCTGCTGCTGCTGCTGCTGCAAACGTGGCCCATGGTGCGACGTGTCTGCCAATCTGTGAAATATGCTGCTAATGCACTTATTGCCATGGCTATTGAATTTATGTGGCCAGCGTCTCGGTCTCCAGCTCAGACTCTCAGTCTCTCCTTTCTGAGACTCTGTTTCTCTATCGTTTCGGTGTTTTTTAGACGTACTTGAAAGTTGCAGCTCGTAGGGCTGTGGCCTCTGTCTCTGTTGCAATTTAAAACAAGTTTTGTGGCCAAAGTTGAACATGTGTCCGGCACTCAGCCTAATTGTGTTGCCACTGCATCAACTTTGCACTGCTCCCAACAAAATCAACAAGAAAACACATGCTAAGATATGTATAATCACGCTTGTCATTTGAATATAAATAAAATAAATGGGGCTTCCAGAAGCAACTTGTTGAAGATCCAAACCCCTTTTGAGGTCGGAAATATATATATGATTCAGTTTCTCCGGCATTTGGTTTTCGTTTCGGTTATTATTTAATTAATTAAATTGAATAACTTTAAAATATTAAAGTAGAAGATCCTCAAACCTAATTTTGCAGCCTTGATAAAAATGATTAAATATAAATAATTTTTATAAATATAATGTAATTTAAATGCAACTATTTTCATACCAAAATTCATTGATTCTATGCGAGTCCAAGTGTAAACGCTAACAAACTGCAGAGTTAATCCCATATTTTTCAGTTTGCCCTGTGACTTTTGCATTTTTAACTTGGCTGTCGCCGACGTGACCCAGGCAGATTAATTGCCTAGCCAGGATTGGGATTTGTCTGTCTATCGGAAAAGCGAAAAAGCGAGATGGTGGGAGTATCTAACTGTCGCCGCGTCTGCCCATTTTTTGCAGCTCTGTGCAACGAGTCGGTGTGGCAAGCTAATTTATGGTGCACTAAATGAAAAAGCCCCCAAAGTGCATTTTAAGTTGCGTTTCATTTTGGATTCGATTCGCAACGTTTCGATTTGTTTCGGCTGCAAGTGAGAACCGGGTGTGTAGTCTGGCCTCGTGATCCGGTCAATACAGTTGGGGCAACGAGGCATGGCGTTAACATGGCCAACAGTTTCGTGCTCGCAATTCGTTGCATTTTGGTTAACAGCGGCCATTCGTTGCCATTCTAACCGATTTGATGGCATGAGCGCCTGGCATTTTTTTATGTTAAGCAAGATCTGCATGGCTTTTAGCCTTCTCCCTATGAATAGTTTTTTATTTCTTGGTTAGCAAAGCTTAATCAATTTCTCTTAAAGCGCAGACACACACTGCGCTCGTATTTTATTAGCTGCGGAAATTTGGCAACAAATTTGCGCACAAATTTTGTATTGTTGTTGTAAGGACTAGACACTTTGCCAGTCTCATGGCCAGTCGTCGTTGGCCGTTATGCTGTTCATGGTCTGATCCTCTGGACTGGCAACTGCATGCGCTTCCGTTAAGGAAATTACCAAACAACGCGCGCATCCGGCTGATATAAAAGCGGCGCCTCTACGGTAGTGCACCGCGGTGTTCCCTCTCTGTCGGCTGCTTTATTCCCGCTGCAGTCGGCTTCTCTCTAATCCCCACCCTCTGTCACACATTTGCTTTTCTCACGGCTCGCATTACTGGCGCATAAAATGAAGTGAAATTAATGAAATGCCTAGAAGCATGCTATACTTTTTCAATTACCGTTGACGCAGTATGCTTAACATGAATTTGTTATTAATGTAAATTTTTAATTAAAACTAACTTAACAGCATTAAATTATTTTTACGAAAGTAGCTTAAAAGTATCTGCTATTTTCTATGACTAAATATTGTCATAAAAATGGAGTGGCAGCTTTATTTTTATGACCATAATTTAGTGATAGAAAATAGCAGATACTTTGAGCTTCTTTCGTACAAATAATTTAATGCCTAAAAGCACGCTATACTTTTTCAAATTATCCTATCAGCAGTTGCTTAACGTAAATCCGTTATTAACCGTAAGTTTCTTATTATAAGAAATATTAAATAAAAACTATTTGTACAAATGCATTATGTCAATAAACTGTGCTCGTCTTAACAGATATTCTCAATTATGTTTAATAAATAACAATAAAACCGTCAATTATTCAACTGTTCTCAAGCTTCTCAACTCTTTATTCGGCTCATCGTGTTTGTTATTTCAATCATAATTTCGGCTACGGTTGAGTGCACTTAAACTGAAAGAATGATAACCGGCATAGGTAACCAGAGTTTCGGCTTCCCCCAAACGTTTGACTTTGCAAACTCATCAAAGTTGAGTTGCCTACGAGGCAGAAGACAAGCCGAATGCTGAATTAATATGTACATAGTTTCAAATATATCTCGTAGCTGTATAGAAATGAAATATTTTCAGGCAGCAAGAAAGAACGTTGAGCTGCCATAAGTTGTCTCGAATTTGTTTGCTTTTTGCTGAATTTTCATTTCAATTTTCTTCTGCTGCAGTTTTATTTAATCTCACTTCAACTCCAAGGAATGCGTGCAAGTATTTACCTTGAGCTCGGCAGCACTGCGGTTGGGTTTTGTTTAAGACTCGCATGGGATGTCGTACAGTGCAGCAAAGAAGTATATGACAATGCTGTATTTTCTCAAATTTATCTAGTGTTGTTTTGCTTACTTAATTCATTTCAATTTGGGCTGTATTTACCTGAAATGTTATGTCTATTTTGTTAGCAAATTAATTATGGGAATATCTTAAAGTATTTCAAGACGATGCAAAATTGTGTGATGATTTTGTGAGGGAACTTTTGATATTATTTTACCATTGTTGCCAATGACAAAAGTTTAGCAAACAAAACTGTTATTCCCATTGCCCAGAGGCTGTGGGTCGATGCCACTTCCGTTTCCGTTTCCCATTTAGCCAACATTCTCATCTAGCATTCTGCTTTCTTTATGCTCTCTCCTTTTGGACGCCATCGCCACTTAGACAGGCGTTGCAGCACCTTTTTCTTTGCATATTTGTTTTGCAAACTTTTCAATTGCTTGCTGAAAATTTTCACACAAATAACGACTCTAGACGGAAGCAGAAATAGACAGAGAAAGACCGAGAGACACAGAGAGAGAGACAAAGTTTTTCGTATACTCTTTCACATGAAAGTGTTGTCGTAGAAATATTTTCTTCTTGTTATTTCGTTCGGGGTGCTCGTTTTTGCCTTTTGCAATTTGTTCCCAATTGATTTCAAACACTTCAAATTTATTGGTTTTCGAAAACTTTGCGAACATTTTATTGTTTCCGCTAATTCTTTTGTCCAGCTCAACAGACGTAACTGGTCAGAGACAATCGAACAATTGCACAATTCCAACATTCAACAGTCAGCTCGAAATGGAAAAATATATGAAAGAAACCGTACACCAAACCCGTTCGGCCAAGAGTGAGCTAGACCCGCCTGTGAATCCTTTTGGCTATGAAAATGGCCAACAGATATACGAGTTCTCCAAAAGTTGGTCCGGATATGAAAGTCATTGAATCGCAGCACTTTTACATACTTCAAATTGCGTATTATATTCCATTTGCTTTCAAAAGCCTTCCTGCCTGCCTGTGTCTTTAATATGGCAACATTAAGCGAAACTGCATTTCATTTAAATTTTAATTTCAATTCGCAAATAAAGCTTCGAATGCTTGAAGATATATTGAGCTAAGAATACTTGATAGCAGCTGGAAATGCTTAATTATTAATAAAAGCTTAGTTTGTATTCATTTTATTATTTATTTTTACAATAAAACCAAAATGTTATATCTATACTGTAGTTTTGTTTGGGTTAGCTTTTTTTTTTTATTCCGAAGTATTTATTATTATTATTTATTTATTTAAAGTTTATTCAAAACAAAGACCGTTTATGCAAGTGTTTTTCTAATTCATAGATCACCCTGTATTGGGTTTGAAGAGTAACTGTAAATCATTTGGAACTGGTATTCTATTTTATCTATAGATTCAGCTGTTGTTACGTATATTTTCAATTCCAACTTTGTACTTCAGCTGAGCAGTTGTGTTAATAATAAATTCCAAGTGATTACGACTCTAAACGAATTCTTCTACATACAACCAAAACTTCTACAAATCAACTAAAATTCGAAACCTAAACTAATTGTAATTAAAAATCCCAAACAAAGTGTTATTATTGCAAAAGTGTTGTGAATATAAATATCAGACTTATATTTTTGTTTATTTATTAATAAAATATCTACAAACTTTGTGCATTTGCTTAGTCCAAAACGCATTTCCCTGCAAAAACAAAAATTGACAATAGCAACAGCTGTTTTTTAAAGCTCAACACTGCGCATGTCCTTTGCAACAGGCCCAGCTGTGTCCTGGAAGAGAGAGAGAGAGACTTTCAGAGAGAGAGTGAGAGCAAGGGTTCCGGGAGAGTGGCAAGTGGCTCTCGACTGTTTTGACAGTTGGCCTAGCCAAGCAGTCGAGTTGAGGAAATCGGAAGAAAAGTTAACAATATATTAACTAAAAGCCAAAGATTTAAAAAGTTACTATTACAAATTAAGCACAGATCAAGCATACGCGGTGTAAAACAACATGTTTTAATAGAAGGTGAACAAAGTGTTAAGTGTACAACAATTGAAAACAAAAGCCCAAAACAGCCTTTGAAAAATGCACACTGCGAATATCTAAAGAAAGTCGATATAAAAAATATAAATTGCTTTATTTAAATTAATTGCAATTCATCGAAGTAAAATATGTAAAAAATGCCAAGCAAATCAAAGCGAAATTTGTAATCAAAGTCAAGCGCAGCATAGATTTAATATTGATTTTTCCTTTTTAATTGGCCAACAAGGAAAACTGTCAGACAGACTGCGCTCTCTCTGGCTCTCTCTTTCTCTCCGCGGATTGCTCTCTCCGGTTTACTTCCGCTCGCTGTCTCGCTTTTAATGTTTCTCTCTCTTTCTGTGTGTTGCCGCCTTTTGTTTTGCTCTGCACATTCCAATTGACGAAAAATAAACTCTCATCAGCTGATTCAAATTGGTTTTATATTTGATTTTTTCAGTTCACGCAAAAAACGAAGAAAATGCCAAATATTTTTATAGAAAACTAAACAAATTGAAATTGCAATCAAAGCCAAAGCCATATACCTTCAAAACCAAACTCAACAAGTATATACAATCAGAATAACCTCCATCCTTCGACAACAATTGTGCTGCAATCCCCGATATGTTAGGCAGCAGGAGCCCCCCATCGTACAAGCAACTTGCAACCGGCTCGGGGGGCTCCTCTTCCAGCTCCGTCTCGAATCTCAGTGCCACAAGCAAAGCCTGCAGCAGCGGCTTACACCACTATCAGCAGGCTTATCTGGGGCATTCCCACGCCTGTTATCATCATCAGCAGCATCAGCAGCAACATCATCATAATTATACACACAGCAGCCGCACCTCATTGACGCCGACCATGAAACGTGGCAAGAAGAACTGGGGCAGCCGGGAGAGATCCAGCATGAGTTTCCTCATCGTAATACTCTTTTTTGCTGTCTTCGGGCTGATTATATTAACTGAGGTAAGTCGGCACGATGAAGTATGTTTAAAATGTTTCAAATATAAATTAAATAAATTGTAAAAAATTTAAAAATATTTTGAACAAATTTTCTTTTAGCTAAATTAATTTTTTACAATCGAAAATTGTAGTATCGATCTATATTTTAAGCAAATAATAGCAATAAAAGCAATAAAAAGTACTAGGATAAGGCATAGTAAGAATAACGCTAAAAGTAGCATATTATTTTAGTAAAGTAGTTTAACTAATAAATTAAATTAATTTAAATTAAATTCAATAATACTTCATGCTCTTTACAATATGTAAGCTATATTAAGTATAGCAATAATTGCTTGTTATACATAAAGTATTCAAGAATTTGATTGGCATTAATAACATAATTCTCCCTTCGGTACTGAAGGCTTCATAAAATATGCATTAAACTATTATGGAATTCGCTTCTTTTTTTGTACCTTTGTCTTGAGGATTTGCAATTGCAATTAGGTTGCATTTAAAATTCAGCGTGCAATTAATTACAAAGAGCACACGTTGATTAAAATGCGAAAAGCGTAAAACGCAAAGCGCATAGAAATTAGCTTAAAAATCAAGCGTTTCCGTTTGCATAAATGCAAAGTTTGCCTTTGGAGATGAGAGTAAGGTGTAATACTATAAAGCAGTTAAAAAGAATCGCAAATTAACATTAAGTAACAAATTTAGTAATAGTTAAGTTATGTTTTTCAGGACTAAAGATACTGAAAAACTATTGTAACGTAAGCTATGATAAACAATTTATTTAGTTGCTCAAGTTATATGAAAAACGTTTCGATATTCCAGCATTACTTTAAGCTCTAATAATTATATTTTGCTCTCATTTTGTGTTCGATTTTTTACGCTTTATTTCGTGTTGCAGGTTTTCATGATCGATGAGCGCTCCCACAGCGGCTTGATGGCGATGCGGGCGGGCGGCGGGGGCGGTGCCAGCTTGGGTGGTCGCATGGGCGACTCGATGCCGGATTATGATAATGTTAAGGTAAGTTTTGTTATGCAAATTCTACGCGAGCAGAGAATATGTCAGAGTGTGGGCGAGCGAGCACTTTGTCTCCACCAAAAAATGGTCAGCAATTGTTTTTGTTATAGCTATAGCAACTGCCATAACGCAGAGGAGATATACTATATTTACAGGGGGGGGGGGAGTGAGGGGAATGGCCGTAGGGTTGTGACAGCTTAACTATTACGCCCATTTTTATGGTCTCAACTCGTTGGCGGGGCCCGTGGGAAAACAAAAGATGTTCAGCATTTCGCTCATATTTCGTTGCATACTTTTCGGCTTGCCAGAGAGAGGCAAAGAGATTTGCATATTTAAGCAGCGCAGCAGCAGCAGGAGAGAGGGGGAGGGGGAGAGGGGCAACATAGCATAATGCATATGATTTACTTTTAGCTTGTGTTTTTTTTTTTGGCGATATGCAAACAAAAAGCTGATTTATTTGCAAGCAAGCGTGCCGCAATGCACAAAGTTAACTTGTGGCAACATAAGAGCAAGCTCCACAATATTGCCATAAGCTGACAGTTGGCATAGAAATTATTGTATTGTTTTTGTGCTCGGTTAAATAATCTGTGGCAGCGTAAGCTATAGTTTTGTGGCAGATAACGAGACTACCTTCTTTAGCATTTTAAAGGGATGCGAAAACTAGATTTTCGTTTGTTGATTTCATCAGTTGTTGAATTGATTTTGTGATTGCCCATCAAATTGTATTTTCGCCATTTTTCGATATTTTTGCAGGATGACTACGATCTGGAGGACAGCATTTTGAGTGATAATAAATTAGGTTTTATACAGTTTCGTGACAATAAACTTAAAATTCAAGGTGAGTAGCAGCAAACGGCAATCAGACAATGCAACGAAAACCATTCAATGCCAACCATAATGCAATCAAAGCCAGACCAAAGATGGATAACAAAAAGACGCACAGATTACGTACACGCCCCGTGTGCCATGCATTCTCACAATGTTTTTTTTCTGCATTTTTGCGTTTCTTTTTCTTTTTCACAGAGGCCCCTGGCGATGGACAACGGCAACGTTATGCGGGCATGCTGCTCAATGGCGGTGGGGCTGGCGGTGCGGCGGCGGGGGCGTTTGGTGTGGGTGTGGCTGGTGCTGGCGTCAACGTGCCACTGGTGCCCTGGGGAGGACAAGCGCTGCCCGCCAAGGTGGAGGAGACATTGCCGCCATTTCCGTCTGGCATGCTGCCCGGCGATGGCGCCTGGCAGGTTGTCAACGGCACCCGCTTCAAATTCTTTGTCTATTCCGCGTACTTCGATCGCCGCGAAGGGGCACGCCTCGTCCGCGTCGTGGGCGCAACCAAAACACGTGGCCCAGAGCGCGTCTGGTGCCGATTCTGGTACGGACCAACGACTCTCAATCACAGCGCCGATGCATCCCAAACACGTGCCAAGTACACCTCGGCAACGGTTATGGCACGAGTTAAGGTGAGTTTTTCATTAAATAATATATTTATTTTAGTTTAAAATATTTTCCTACATATTTTCACATCATCCAAATGATGAATCAGTGTCATGTAACACAAAAATACCAACGTCATTTAAGTAATATTACCGTCCATTGGTGTCGCTCTTTAAAAAGCCAATTGAGCGTCATACAAAATGAGCACAGATTTGCGCTCGTGGAGTTGCCAGACTGCATTTATAGTTTAAACATTCAAACATGATCATATAACAGCTTTCCGTTACTAATGAGTAATTTAATGAGTAATTTAATGATAATAATGATCAGTGTTGTCAAATTCGTGTTTTTTTTCGTCGAATCTGGCTTTTGTTTAAAAAATATTTGGTACAAAAATGTTGTAACAGAAATAGGAAATTCTGGTTCTACAAAATTCTTTGGTGTTATAAAAAAATTATTAAATCTAAAAATAAACTAACTCTCATAAGTGAATTGCAGGAACTAACTATCGATATTTCTGAGTTTGTGCTCAAAATTGTTGTTAAACAGCATGCCATAACTTAAGAAAAGCTGTTCTCTAAAATAGATTTTCAATACTGTTAGAACTATATATAGCTGATTGTCTTACTACAAATATAAGCAATATATTTCAATAAAATAATCTATCTCCCCCTGCAGATCATACGCGAGAACTGGAATCTCAAGTACAGCGCCTGCTTCGTGCTCTGTCCGGTGCGTGCCCCGCCCTTGGAAGTGCCGGAGTTTGTCAGTGTTGTGTCACGTCTGCGTGCGCCACCGGGCAATCTGCTGAGGCTGCGCAACACTGATCGCGACAAGGACTTTGCCCAGCCGCCCTCTAACAGCAGCAGCAAGCGCACGCTGCCACATGCCCCACCCAGTGGCGACAATATTCCGGATCGAATTGCGGTTTGCGTGAAACCCTTTCACTTCAGCTACGATCAGGCGCTGTACCTGATGGAATATCTGGAGTTCTATGCGCTGTTGGGCGTCTCGCATTTCACGTTCTACAATCATACGCTCGGGCCGCGTGCCTCGTGCGTGCTGCAGAGCTATCAACTGGGCCTGGTGCCGGACAATCTAACGGCCTATGACTTTGAGCCATTGCTGCCAGCCGAGTTGGCCAACAACGCCACGCCCAAAGTGCTGAAATCGCTGCACTATCAGCGACCCACAGTCAGCATTCTGCCCTGGAATCTGCGCATGCGTTCACAGAAGGAGATACGCACGGAGGGACTTTTTGCAGCCCTCAACGATTGCCTGTACCGCACTATGTATCGCTACAAGTATCTGGCTTTAGTCGATCTCGATGAGTTTATTGTGCCACGCTATACAGACACGCTAAATGATTTATTAAGGTGGGTTTAGAAACAACATATTATCTAAAATTTACTATATATTTTTCTTTTTTTTTTTTAGCTCTCTAAATCAACGTTTTCGCAATCACAACACCGGCGCCTATTCCTTTCAGAATGCCTTTTATTATCTGCAGTTTGCCGACGATCCTCTGGCCAGCTCAGGCGTTCCTGGTGGCAGCGATCAGCTGGCCAGCGTGCGTGCCTCCTTGGTAACGCAGCGCAAGACACGCAGGTGAGTGTTGAATTTCCTCTTAAATTATAATCTGTACTAAACACAATTCTTATCATTCCTAGACGCTACAAACTGCATCCACAGAAGCAACGTTCTAAGTATATTTGTAAGCCCGAGGCCGTGGTGGAGGCGGGAAATCATTTTGTTTGGGAATTCTCCCCTGGCATGGGATCGCTAAATGTGCCACCAAAGGAAGCGATACTGCAGCATTATAGAGTATGTATGATTTGATAAAAATTGGGGAATATGTTAAACACAATTCTATAAATTTTATATAAGCTCTTTAGATAAATTTATTATCTATACAGAACATCAAACTAATCTGTTTTTGATGAAATAGTTTGGATTTTAGAGTCGAATGGCTTTATGATTATTTTTGTTGCATACCCTAGGGCTGAGCATTTCTATGCAACTCTAAAATTTACCAATTGCTTTTACTTAAAAAAAGTCAACTGAGTTGCAATTTTTACTAAAATTTTGGCTCAAGAATCTAAAAGAAACCCAAATTTTCAAAACAACGTAATTAACAATAATTAATTTCTTTAAGGTCTGTGAATTTGGTGGCAACGACTGCATAAAAGCGCCCTCCATCATGGATCGCACCACCACAAAGTACGTGAATCGGTTGGTGCAACGTGTGGATGCTGTTTATCGACACTTGAGGCAACGCTGCGATCTGCCAGCGTTGCCAACCTTGCCGAAACGACCTAATGCTCAAACGGAGATGCAACACAACGAGAAACCAAAGTTACTAAAGCAAATGAGAGAATTGAATAATGCGCAGCAGAAAGTAGAAGTAGGCGTAGGAGTAGGACTGGGAATAGGAGAAAAATCAGAAGCAGCAGTAAAGCAACAGGTCACAACGAAGCAGCAGGAGGCAAAGACAACGATAACGAAGACAACAAAATCAACAATAATTACAACAACAACAACGACAACGGCAAAGCCGCAAAATCAAAGAACCCTGAAGGAGGCCAAGGAGGCGACCACAACAACAACAACAACGACTGCGGCTGAAGCGAGACGGGAGGCGGCAGCGATTGTGCGAAAGAGACGCAAGATGATTGCGTTTGAATTGAATGATATGGGGGTTCCCATAGCACGCGTGGAATATCACTGAGAAACGGATTTCATTGGTGATATAACTTAGGCCATGGGCGGTAACTGTACTTTATTTATAACTATAATTATTTATGTTTGTGCCAAGAAGAGCAGAGGAAACGAATCAGAAAGCTGAGCTTCAAAATTTTTACTAATATATATAAAGATCCTAAAAGTATTTCGGTTGTGCTTCACACAAATCGGTTGTTGCTAAATTACATTTTGCTCAAATGCCGTTGAGAATGTGGGAGACATTTAGTGAGAATCCAGATATATAATTTTCGAATATATTTGGAATATTTGTTTTGGTAATCCTTAAAAATAAACAAATTCCTATGCAAAATTCTGAAAAATTCCTAAAACTAAAGTCAAACTGTTTAGCCTAAGCGAAGTCTATGCGTAAATGTAATTAAAATAATGATAATAAGTCCCCAAAAAGTACTGTTAGTAATACTAATCGCCTGTATATGAGTTGCTTTTATCAATTGCTAAGAACCTTGGCTTATTCAGTTGCCGCACACCTCCGAGCTAAGCACAAAAAGTATATATATATAACAATTAAAAGAATAAAAGAAATATGATAACTGATAGTTAATAAACTTAGGCACCTAGATAGATCTTTTGTCTATAATTCACAGGAAAACAATAAACAGAAACGAATTTTTCAAACGCTTTAAAGAGTCGCACCTATTTGAAATTTTTGTTTTCGAGCATCAAATTATTTCAGAGGCAATTTCAAATTTGAATTATACAGATCACAGAATATATATATATATATATTTTAGCTATAGTGCTCATTAGTTTGTAAGCGATGAAACACGATCCAAATACGTACAATATGGAAAACTGTTTTCAACAAATACATTCGAGTCAATAAAAGCCAATGCATGTGCGCTAAATAAGATATAACTATATATGAGTTTTTATTTGGGAGTTATAGGAATAAAACTTTAAGTTTGATATGAAATTTCTTAAATTAAATATAGACTTCAAATTTGTATATTTCCCTTCACAGATAAATTTATTTAGTTTTATAAATTACTGAAATTTAACGGGACTTTTTTAAATTATATTTAGAGTGTATATTTTTATCTTCCCCTTCACAATTTCTCTACATTTTATAGCAATATTTATAGCAATTTCAAGCCCCACGCATTTTATATTGCTTGTTATGGTTTATTTATATGTTGTGTTGTTGTATAACACTTTCATTTTAGCTACTACATATAACGGTTATAACACCAGCAAGTGTAATAAAGCCAAGCAAAAATGCTACTCTGCCATACGTCTTTAGCAAGCACACAAACCGATTTATAGCAAGCAGTATAAGTTTGCTTTTCTAGCATAACATTGAACCATTATGGCAACATGGGAGAAATAATTTAATTCTCCACATGCCAGGGGAAATTGAGATTCACTCAATCTATGCAGAGAAGGGGACGCGTTGTTTGTGTTTCGCATTAATAATTATTTACATAATTGTGTAATTATTATTTTTGCAACAGTGTAATAATATGAAATGCGTCAACTAATGGCAAAAGCCATAAAAAAGGGTAAATATTTGAGCAATTGTTCAAAGCGCTTACAATGGGCATGAACAGCAAACAATAAAAATCAATTAAACAGCTGTAAACGAGTTGTAAAATTTATTATTATGATAACAAACAAAATAAAATAAAATAACATAAATTAAAATAAAATATTTATGATATCAAAAAGCAGTTTGTTTATTTACCCATTTATTGGCCTAAAATGTAATGCAGTTGAGTTGAAAATACTTGCAATATTTTAAAGGAAATTATATTAAACACTTATAAATATATATTTTATACTATTAACTATGATATTGTGCATGCCACTGCTAAAGCTGTAAAGGCTAAAGAAAAACACGAGTTTGTTAGCTAATAAATTTACCGGCATTTTGAAAAAATCGCAGAGAACAACAGCCATGTTGTCTGTGCCACAAAACACAAACCCAAACCGAACCCAATTCCAAGCTCTGTTGAATGTATGGCACACGTGGGGATACCTGGCGGGGGAAGCGGTGCGGATGGTGGGAGGGGAGGGGAGCACTAAAAGGAAGATACCGGAAATGTAACAGGAAACAAAATGACTTAATGCACGCCGATTGCCAATGGCCAATGGCCAACTGCAGCTTCAACTGGCAACTGGCAACTGGCAACTGGCAACTTGCAACATTTCGTTGCACTTAAGCAGGCGGGGCACGTTGCACGCGAAACTGCTAGGATCAGCGCAAAAATAAACTGTTGCAAGCTGAATAGCATCATAATTGCGATGGAAATGAAAATGAATGCGTTCGCCATATGCACACTGAGAAAATTAATAGGCAATTGATAAGCATCAGCTACACTGTTATTCGTTTGAATATCAAACAAAGCTTAATTGTTGAACTACATTAGAGAAAAGCAGACAGCATATTGCTACAATTAAAAACCAGAATGGGCGGAGCAGATCAGTCGGACGGGCCCGACTGTCTTATACCCTGTGCCCTATATTTTTTATAAAATTTTATAAAACTGTCATACGCAGCGCAGCAGCAATGCTTTCTCTGCTACGTTTCCTATATGTGCCGCTTAATTGGCCGCGCTGCTAGTGAGCGAGCGTGCAACGCCTGCAATATTGTTTCGCCTATAACTCCTGTGTTTATTGATCGATTTTAATGCGCTTCTCAGGAAAGTTTAATATATTAGAAGAGAGTATACATACCGAATAACAACGTTCTAGGTTCAATATTACGCTTGTTAATCAGTTTTTATGAATTAGGGCGTAAAAGGGGCGTGGCATCCAAAATATGAAAAAATCCCTATCTGCGCCTGATATAGACCTACGAACAACTGAAAACAGAATTTATATAACTCGATCTGTGTCTCTTAAATTGGCGAAGGAATTCTTTTTATGCTCGTTGTGGACGGAAGGGAAGTGGCATCCAAGATTTGAAGTAAACTTGATCTGCGTATGGTATACACCTTTCAGAAATGACCAAAACGGCTTTTCTAGCTCTTATAGTTGCTGAGATCGACGCGTTCAAACAGACGGACAGACGGACAGACAGACGGACATGGCTATATCGACTCAGCTCGTCATCCTGATCAAGAATATATATACTTTGTGGGGTCTGCCACGCCTCCTTCTGGCTGTTACATACATTCGCACAAAGTTATTAACCCTGTTTTCCCATTTTTCAAATGGGCACAGGGTATAAAAATTAATGAAACCCCAACAAATTGTGAAAATTTCTAGCTACGTTTCTAAATTGATATTTCACGATTTACACTGAAATAAAACATAAGTTATTGCATTGACATCAATTGTCAAAGTTTTTGTTTTATTGTTATGCTTGCTTGTCATTAGTTTTAGATCGTTCAACACCAAAATGATGTTGCTAGTTAAATTTAATTGATATCTGTAACGTGATTCGATTGCAGTAAACCATTGAAGTCGTTGTTGAAATTGTTTTTTTTTAACTTTGGATGCGTTTTTATGGTCCACTAGCTGCATCAGGATCCTATGTTGTGGGTTCCGCTGTGGGTACCGTAGTGGGTTCCGTTGTGGTGTCATCGCTACTGCCGCTAGCTGTGGTGCCTCCAGTTGTGGTTATGGCTGTGCTTGGGTAGGACTTGATGATGTCGTCTAGAGCACGCTCTGTCTTTGTCTTATCCACTTCCAATTGAGCCAGGATAGCATCAACTCGGGAGGTTATGTAAGTTTGGGCATTACCGTATTGCTTGATCACCTTATCAATGCGACCCTTGTCAGCCTTCGCATTCAATTTGCTGACCGAATTGGTGATGTCAGACCGGCAGCGAGCTTGTAGTTTGGCAGCGCATCCGTTCATAAAGGCCACGAGCTCAGTGCTCCATAGCTGATTCCTATTGGTGAATGCCGCTACCTGCTTTTCCAGTTCTGCCTCATGGGAGGCCAGCTCTTTCATTACATTGGTGATACTGTTTGTGTAGCGGACTTCCAAGCTCTTGAGCTGCGCTGCTGCCTGCTTATCACCTTTGCCATCGGTCGCCTTATTCACGCGCTCCAATTGTTCGGTTTTCCATGTCGTTGAAGATTCGTTTGCAGCTGTAAGTTTTTCCTCCAGTGTACTATCTGTAGTAAGTTTTCCCACATCGGTTTGTAATTCCGTAACTACTCCATCGAGTGTTGTCAGTGCAGCTAGGCCATTTTTCAGAGCCGCACTCTTGACGGCATTCGTCTCTGCGGCGACCAAGGTGGCCATCGCCTCAAGATTTTCGGTCAGACTCGTTTTCAGAGCGGTCAGTTTCGTGGTCGTATCCTCAGAAATGCCCCAGATGCCGATGCAACCGATACAGATCGTTAACAGCAGCAGACTCCTTTTGGCCTTTAATTCCATCGTTGGTTAGTATACGTGTATCTTTTAATATAACCCTTCCTCATGACCAAGCTGTGGCTTTTATAGCCAACCAACCGCCTGCCAAGTAAATATGGTTATGGCTTCACGTTCTTTCAATATTTGCGGCAATTACTTGCATTGTCGCAAATTAAACAGCTAAGCAGCTGCACTTGCGTCAATAGATTTGCTTATCTAAGTCATCAAAGGGGAAAGCGAGTATTTACATAAATGCAAGTCGGTAAGTCTGTTAATCAGTCGGCAGAAATTTACTCTGAACAGATCTAAACCCTTCGCAAATTAAATGTAAGCGCGCAGCGCGAGATGTGGCGCAGGGTATAGGACAGTAGGGCCTGCCCGATTGTCAGTTCGAGAGCGCAGAGCGCGTGAGATTTTTTTTGATATAAGAAGCAGCAAATGTAATCAATATATATTTTAAAGAGTCCCAAATATATGTAGACATCTAGCAGTTATAGAGAAGACAGCAGTAAGATAGCAGTAAGATAGTTTTGATTGAATAAAAATATATCATATTATAGGCATATTCAGAAATCTATTCTTGCCTTAACTGCTTAATTATGTAAATAGGAACACCAATAAAATACTTTTTAAACAACTTTTTTATTATGCTTGTTTGTAATTGTGTCTGTAAGAACCCACCACCAGGATAAAACTTAAAACTATATAGTATCTGTGATTCGAGTTGATTGTCAAAGGCGTCTGCAACAGGTGTTGATTTCGTGATTTTCTTTACCTCCAATCATCAGTGGATACACGACCGCAAATGTTATCCAGAGTCTGCAGCAGATCCTGTACGTTGTCGCCAACCCAATTGATCCAGCCTGCAAAGCGAGAGCTGGCCTTAATGCCGGTCTGAGCCAACAGTTGGAGCCTCTTCGTTATGCTGTTCAGATTGTCGGTGGCCTTGCGAAGTTGAGCGACCTTGTCTGTGATGCCACCACTGCAGCGAACCGCCTGCTTATCGCCGCAAGAAGCCGCTTCATTTTCGATATCATTGGCCTTCTCTGAAACTGCCTCGATGGCACTGACCCACGAAGCCACAAGTACGTTCTTCTGCCCAGCCAAATCCTGCAGCACGACAACTACGCTCTTGGTGACGCGTGCGTATAGTTCGTCAATAAGATCTGCGGCTGTGTTGCTCTTGCCACAATTGCAATCACCCGAATTTATGCGCTCCAACTGCTTGAATCCCCAGGTCGCCAGCTCCTTCAGTATGCCGTTTAGCTGACTTTCCACAAGAGAGTCCAGCCTGTACTTAACGTCACGCCATGTGGATTCCAACTGACTGGGAAGGTTCCAAGCCTCGTGTATAACCTCGCGAGCGCGGATTATTGCTTGCCTCTTGATTGGATTGTTCTGCCCATTGATCAATTCGTCCAGAATATCACGATTTCCCGTTAGATTCGAGCGCAGCTCGTCAAGATTTTCCAAAAATGCCTCGGAAATGGTATTGCTCAGATCGTCGCTAGCTCTTACAGCTGCCCGCAAGATGCTATCTTTAATTTTGAGCACATCTTCGAAAATGTTTCCAGCTGGTCCGCGTTGCCCGCGTTGGCCATTCAGTAGTTCTTCGACCAGATTTAAGCCGACAATTTCGACAACATCATATTCTTCCACTTCGGACACTTCTGTTTGTGCCCAAATACCACTGCTGCAGAGGCACAGTGCCAACAGGAGCAGACCGTGTTTCGCTATCAAGAGCATCTTTGCCAACAATGAGTCTACGAATGCATCGCATACGATGGCCGAGTTCTGGCTTTTATAGCAAGCCAAGACAACTCCAAAGCTATTACGAGTACAATTTTTTATTGCAAGCTATTACATAGTTGCTGTTATTATATTAAGTCAGACAATACAATATTTAATCAGCTGCAATGCACATGCCCATTGTCTAGAAACCTTTTTCTTATAATAATGCGCGAGGAAATGGTAAGTACTGGCCAATTTTATTCACATTGCATAATTGCAGCATTTCAAATAGTGATACCTAATAATAAAACATATATTTACGGTAAATAAATAAAACAAATGTTGATTTTATTAGCATTTCGCTTGCGCATTATAAAAAGTACATTAATAAACGCGATGCCTAAGAGTATGCAATGTTTTTTTGCCCAAATGGCCATTTGCAAATGGCTTCCATTACTTTTTATATATTTATAATAAGTAACTAATGCAATTTAGAAGATATTAAACTTAAAAATAATGATGGATTTCAACTTAAAATTTCTTAAATTTCCTTGATCATCTAATGTGAATATTCAGATTAGTCAAATGGAATAAATTGAAGCTATGAAACTGTAGGCAGCAATGTCTAATTTAAACCTAAATTTGCATTTAGAAATTCAAGCAGAAACATAATAACCTTTTCCACATACTAATGCGCACGACCTTTGCGCTCAACTTTGTGCATAAATAACTAAATCGACAGGCACGAAATTCAAGGAATCTCGCTGGTATAGGTCGCGTAGGTAGAACAAAAGACAATACGACATATGTATGTAAATGATTTCCTTATGTCAGTTTCTGTGACGACTTTAAATGCCCTTTGACAGACTTTGTAAAGAGTAGCGGAGTGGTGAGGAGAGGAGAGGAGGGGCAGGGGCTTTGACTGTGCAGTTTGTTTTTCAAGGTAGCCGTGAGCTATGTGTATGCAGCCTGAGCATTTTATTAGTCTGCTGTTTGTTTTGTTTAATTATGCTGTCATTAACTTTGTCACAAACACATACATAGTACATATGTACGTGCAGGGAGCTAGACACGGATTGGAACACACGCAAAGGCAGAAGCGTAAAGAATGTGACAGTCGAGTGGCATCGACTGTCAAAACTGCATAAATTTGTATACTTGGTTATTGTATATTAAAAAATACAGCAGCTGAAAATGGTATTTAATTGGAATAGCAAAACTTGTAATCCAATGAAGCTAGTTTTGGATTGCTTATCATAAATCAATTTAAAATAAATATTTATTTGTATTACTTTATATTGATTACTTATTTTTGTTAAATATTTACTATATTATATGATTTTGTTTAGGATTTTTATCATTTAAATCTGTCTATTTCTAGCAAAATTGATTATCAGTTTTTATAATTTATTAAATTGAATCTCAACAAACGAGCTGCTTCTGATTATCCCACTTCAAAATTTGAATATAAAATTCTAATCTGCTCAATTTAAAACCTATCTATATAAACCTTTTTGCTGCTGTTTAGAAATGCAACCAAGTATTAAGCTTTGGGCTGCCTCTAGGGAATACAGCATAGAAAAAAAACAACAAAAAACCTTACATGTCTAAACGTAATTATGAGCGAGTGACGAACAAAGCAGCGACCGACGGACATTAGACGCTGGTATCAGCCGCAGGGCACAACTCAGACTCCTTCTTATCTTGGACTCCCTCTGCCTCTGCCTCTGTCTATATGTACGACACTTCGCGTATATATGTATATATAGTAGATATGCTTAATGTGGTTGCATTGTGGAGCTGGCGGGTGTTCGAGTGGCACCACATAATGTGCAGGAAATGGAGACAACTGCGCAGTTCCTGATTGTCCTTGCCATGTCGCGGTCTGCTGGCCACTCTCGGCCAGACATTTAATTTGCATTTTCCACTAATTGGCTTGCATGCGCCACACTCTCTCGCTTCGCTTAATTAATTTAATTAGAAATATGTTTTTGGCACAAAGAAGACTCACAATCACTTGTTCCCCTGATCCCCTATGCGGCATTAACTGCAGTCCGCAATGCATACAATTACGTAGGTGTGTCATTTGGCTCAATGATGGGTCAGTTCCTATTTTATTACCGAATAATTGAGCGCAAAGAGTTGGTTTTATTACGTGCATGGAGTGTGCATATGACATTAGTTTCATATATTTTAAATTTGCAAAAATATATTTATACAAAATAGTAAGAAGCAGCTTTGCAGCTTTGCTTCATTTAATATTTTATATATTTTTTTAAAAGATGCTTTTCAATAGTGTTGTTTATTTGCTTGTTATAAATATTTTGCTTTTAATTTGCCATTCCACAAAATACAATCAAAAACGAGCTTTTATAGCTTCTTGGAAACCCTTTTTGACTTGCCAAAAGCCAAATTAGAAATTCAATATGCAGCATTTGGCTTTAGCTTTACCCAGGTTAACTGCATAAGAGTCTTCCCATTTCTATATATATATATATTTATATATACCTACCTATATTCCACTTCACTCGTTAGCTATGAATCTGTGAATGTTTGTAAGTGCACCTCAACTTTTGGCCATGCTCATGCTTGTGTTGCTTCCACCCCGCTCTGCGCTGACCACAGTGCCTGAAATGAATGGCTTGGTCCAGGCAGCCGTTGCACGCTGATTCTGATGCTGATGCTGATGCTAGTTGCCCCCATGGCGTGGCAATCGCGGCCATTAAGTCATTTTGTTTCCTGTAACATTTCCGGTATCTTTTTAGCAAGCTCGTGGCCTCTCGAGTGCTGCCCTGGCTGCGTTTTGGCTTTTCATTTTTGTGTGGGGCAGAACTGAGGACTGAGCACTGAGCAAAGTGTCTGCAAAATGCTTTTAAAGTAGGTGGCGGCGTTTTCAATTTATTGCGCACCGAATGTATTAATGTTGTTGTGGTTGCAACTGCAAAAGTGCAGCCCATAAACTGTTGTATGAAATTAACTTGCAATCAGATGGGAAACACTTGAAAAAGAGCCTGCTCATTAGTGAGATATGCCATCAAGAAAAGATTAGCACATTCTAGTTAAATACTCGCAAAATTACACATAAATAATAAATATATAGATATCTCTTAAATTAAAAAGAATAGATAAATATTATAAATCTCATAAATTACATAACGCAAAGTGGTATGTCTATAATCCATGAATGCATGTGAAACCTTGCCTCAATATGGCTCATATTTTATGCATTGCAGTTGTCAAAAAGTCTGTGAAATCATGCTCAGGGATCCTTTTGCTATTCCCAGCTGACAGTTGCCTTTGCGCACACTCAATCACTTAAGTAGCAGGTTTAGTCTGAGCTCAGTTCAACCGAGTTGCAGTTGCACACGCATTACACATCATTCAGCAAATGCCCGCTAGGCATGTGCATTAAATACCCTGTAAAAATAGGTTTGCTCTGGCAGAGTTGCTAAGGACTTGGACTAGTTACAACTGTTTGCAATGTCTTCTTAACTCAATTTAAATTCCCCAATAATAATATTAAATAGTGGAAAAAAAACTCTCTTTTTGTACTCAGTTGACCAATGGAATTATATTTGTTTATTTGAGGCAAAACAAAAAAAAAGACGTTGGCCGATATTATCTAAAATAAATATAAACTGATTTATACAAAATGCCTTCTATTTCAAAATGAAATTGTTGAAGAAAAATAATAAACCTAACTTAAAATTTGACAAAAACTAATAACTACAATACAAATAGAAAACAAATAAACTAATTAAACTTCTATTATAAGGTTTATTTCCAACTTAAATTAAAAATGTATGTGTTGTATTTATATTATTGGAATGTAAAATTGCCATTGTCATATCCTCCTCCTCTTTATGCTTATAGCATTAGGAATTTGTAATAAAATAAGTAAATAAAAATCTGTTGTGAGCATTAGCTTTACCTCATATCTTTAGCTGCCATAAACACGCATTCCGGAACGCATCAAATGGAATCCGAGTTAAATGCGTACACAGTTGGCTCTGAGAATTATTTTTATAAACATTGCACTACATTTTGCCTAAGTGAATGCAGCGAAGTGTAAGAGTTTGTGGTGTGTGCATTATTTTGCATCTGGCAAAGAGGCCAACCAATGCCCATGTCTAAAGCTAAGCAGGGCAGGAGCAGCGACTGGCGTTGCTCATACGCAGGGTTGTCAGGAGTCGGTTGCAGTTGCCAGTTGCCAGTTGCCAGTTGCCAGTTGCCAGTTGCCAGCTGCAGCTTGCCCCTTGGCGCACATGAGGCAGATTTAGTGTGTGTCAGTTTGTTGTTGCTGTTGTTGTTTTTGCTGCTTTCTTTTTATCTTGTCGCGCACTCTGGTCACACTGGGGATCAAGCACCAGGTAACAGATACAGTTGCATGCATGAAAATGGCAATTGCAACTACATAATGCTCTAGCATGTAGTTGTGCTCTGGCTACATTTCCATCTCGGTGCTAAATGTGTAACAGCAGTCACTTAGCTGCCTTCCCCTGCCCCTTCCCCTTTCCCCTTTCTCCTTCCCAGCCCACCATCACTCTCTCACTGAGCTCGTTACTTCATTGGCAGAATCCCCAGACTCTGCCTGGCTTGGCTTGCTTTCATTGTTTTCGCTGTGCTTTTATATGCATTTTTTTTATGCCATTTTGTTTTTCGCCACGTATTTTGCTTTAATGCGCTGCGGATTTGCTGTGAAATATGCCAGCACGGGGAGGCGAAGATATGGGCAGAGTGTGCCCGTATCTAGTTGCATTCCCTGGGTTTGGCACTGCGGCCCAGCACTTTTATGCTAATTAAGTTTATGCTAATTTAACTTATTGCCACTAAGTTGGCCCACATATGCGGCCAGCCGCATAAGCTTTCTCTCTCTCTCTCTCTCTCTCTCCGAGAGTTCGCACTGGTGTACGGATATTAGTATGCATTTACGTATTCACACACACTCCAAAATCTAGTGGCCGGCATTGGAAACACATTAAAAATGCAACGGCAAATTGAATCGTTGGTCATTAAAGGCCCAAGCAATTCATTTAATTAAAGCCATCTCACAGCACAGCACAACCAACATTAAAATGAAGTTACTAACGCCGATAATGTGGATAATGTCGCATGCTCTCTCTTGTAGCACGGTGCGTATACTTGATATTCCACATACGCCCGGCATGCACAGAGAATTTTATGCTTCAGCAAAATGTAAAAGTTTTGTGGCTTAAAAGCATTTTAATTGCATTTAATAAATAGCTTCTAGAAATTGTATTTGAATTGCTTTTTGTTTACAATTTGTTTAAAGTGTAAGCAATTTGCAATATGCCAAAAATAATAATTATTTTTTTGCTTTTTTTTTTAAACTAACAAACAATTACAAATCCAATAAATAATTTCTGTACATTTTCTTAGCTGGTATTTTTAATTGAATTGCTTTTTATTTATTTGTTTAAAGTGTATACACACTGCAATGCTCCGAATATGATGTTTTTTTTGCTCTCCGCTTGTTTTATTTATTTTCGATACACTCACATTCATACATACAGCAACACTCAATTAAATGAATATGTAGGTATGTTTGCATTGCGTATATGCACATAATGTTTAATATTTACGACTTAAAACGCAAATGCGTTATTCTTCTCTGGGCCTTTCTTCTCTCAGCCTGATTTTTGTGCATGTAAATTGCATTTAAAGCAATAAATCAGTTTTAATCAGGCCCACACAGACCCACACAGCTGAGCCCGCTCCGCCGGACAGCAACTGTGCGTCTGTTCAGCTCATGATAGGCCTTCTACTATACATGCATATATATAGCATATATATAGCATATATAGTTGTATGTCGGTATGTGGCAATGGCCTGTGGGCTGCTTTAACGCATCTCTCTGTGGCTCAGGTGGCATAAGCAAACGCGAATGTGAACGGCAATGGCATTGCGTATGGATGACGCTTCATTAAATAGTTTGTGCTTCATGGTTATTGTTGCAAACGGTTCATTAAAGTGCAGAAAATTTACGTATTTCTTCGCACATTGTTGAGCAGTTTGTAGCATTCGATAACTGCATTTTGGTGGGGTTTAAGAGCATTTTATTTCATCCAAAACTAAAATCGTTTTATCACAAGTAGAGCTATAATTATCTCTTAAAATATAAGCTTAAAATTATGTAGTTTTCTTATTATTTAATTATTTTATTCAAATTTATTTGCGAAACAAATATTTGTCAAAATATTTCTAAAGTTTAACCAACTTATGTAATTAAAATTTTATAATTTATTTATTTATTTAATCCAAAATTGTCAACGGCAATTTGTTAAAAAAAAACTTTTGATTTGAATTGTTTTACATTTTTTTTTGTAAATTTTAATAGCTTGAAATGGTAAAAAGTTTTTAAATAAATTTCCAAAAAATGTTTTTGTAATTCAAAAAATATAATTAAATGTTTGAATATATTTGCAAACATTTGGCTAATTTATTTGCAACATGTTAAATATTTTGGCTAAACACACGCACGCGGATGCCAGCGGCTGTTGTTTTTGGCTTTGGATGCGGGAAAAACTAAAAGTTAATTCGAGGCAATTATGTTGACATGCCAAATGTCCAGAAGCCCTTGCTCCTTGCTCCTTGCTGTATCGGGTCAGATCGTGTGGTCTGAACGCAGCTATGGCTGGCAGCACGCCATGGTCTGGATGTTGGGATTTCCTCATTTCCCCATTTGCTTCAACTGCCTGCGCTTCCTAATTCCGCTTGTTTTCCCCTTGGTTATCTCGGCATCAGTTTTTGCTATTTGTGCGTTTTGTGAATTATATAGCAGACTGCACATTTGGCTGAGAGCGCTTTTGGCCCTAAACAGTGAATATAATTCACGAATTTTGAACTGCGTGAACTGCGAAATGTGCGTATCAAATGTAAAAGCCAATTGCGAAATTCTCAATTTTCAACATTTCTCAAATTTAGAAATTTGAATTTCAGTTTTCGATGTTCGAGTTTCGGTTGCACTTAATTTGATTTAGAATACGAGAATTTGATTTTAGCTTGTTTTTACAGCACAACGGGCAATTGCTGCTGTCCACGCCCACTTTGGCGCAAAACGCCCACAATTTTGTTTGGCATTTTGTGTGTATATATCTGTGTTGTTTTTGCTGCGGTTTTTTGTCGCGTTGTTAGCAATTTGTCGCTGTGACTAGACAAGTTTTGGACGGTTTTGCTATGGATGTTGCTGTTGCTGTTGCTGATGGCCCACAGTATGTACAGTGGACACTGGCATGCATGTGCCCGGCCATAGCTCAAAATGTTTTATTATTTATGCGCTTACAGCAGCTACAAAAAAAAGAAACGAAAACAAAACGAACAACCAAATTTTAGCTGACATGCCAAAAGTTTTTGCCTGAATGAAGTTTTGATTTTTGGCCGAGTTGTTGGCAGCCCTGTGGCAGTGTTGCTGCAGGGATGAGGGATGGGGGAGGGGAGCAAAAAACTGAAGTGTGGCAAGGCAATTACATGAAAATGCATTTATTATTGTTGCAGTGAGCTTCACTCGGGCCGTTGTTATTGTAACGTGTGAAATGCCAGCATTAAAATTGCAAGTCGTGTTTTTGCAGGGGCAAAGGGGGAAAGGGGCCACGGGGTCGATGTAGATAGTTGAGGGGATTTTGACTTTTTTTGACAATGGCCTTGCCATAAATTCTGTTGTGAATATATTTTGTAAATTGTTTATTGTGTGTGTGTGTGGACTTTAAATATTTTGTTGCTTTTTAATAAATTGCGATGGCTTTTAATATTCAAGGAAATTGAATTCAATTGCATGAAATTGAATGTTGCCAAATTAAATGAATATTCTACAAATTGTTTATATGTACATATTTATATTTAATTGATATACAAACTGACAAGCTATAAATAAATGAAGAGTTAATTGAGCCAACTGTCATCTAGTTGTAATTATAGATATATATTATTATAGATTTTTTATAAGCTTTTTTAAAAAAACGTAAAAACCTATACTTTATTTTGTATCCAGTTCTCTTAACAATTCAATATATATTTCATATATTTTAAAATTGATAAACCATAACAATAGCGTCGTTCTCCTGGGGTCCATTACATTTACATTTAGGTTTTGCCAGCGCCGCTCTGCCATAGATCATTATTAGGAAAAATAATAAAGTCACCTGAAGAAAATTTATCAAAATCATAAATCATAGCAAATTGCAGCCATTCTTTTTATTTTCCCATGCTTGAACTTGTACGTGTGTGTGTGTATGTCGTAATTTCTCAATACATGCATGTGTCGGCGCTTGATATATTTGCAAGCTGCAGCTTAAATGTATGCTATGGAAATTTTTATTGCAGCCAAACTGAGTGCAAGTTACAACGCTCAAATTTACTCTTCAGTGTGTGAGTGCAATTTGGCATGAGCTCAAGTAAGAGCATTTTGAGTGTTGCCGCTGCGTGTTGAGTGAGTTTTTGTTGGGCTCAAGAGAACAATGAGCTGAGCGATGCCAGCCTGAGCGAGTGAAGTGTTTGAGCCAAGATTTCGGGCGCGAAGTTCTCTTAATTTGCTGCAGAGAACTAGAGCGACACTCAGAACGAGTGAGATGCAGCTGAGTGTTTTGCGAATGAGTGAGTAGATATTATAAGAGTAGCTGAGTGCTTTGTGAAATATGATTGAACTGAAAAGTGCGTAGCTCAACGACACAGAAAATATATATAATTAAATGTAAATAAAGTGAATTAAATATTTGAGGCAGCAAATGATTTAGATTTAGAGAAAGTAAATTACAATTTAATTATTTATTAATCTTTATTTAAATTTTGTACATTTAAAAAAATGTATTTAAAAATCTATTTCAAATCTGCAACCAATTTATTAATCAATTACTTCAAATTTACAATTTTACTCTTTACAATATAACTTTTTGTTCTTACTGACTGACATGCAAAAAGTGTGTTCTTGCCGAAGATTCCTGATTTCAAATGAATAGATAAACAATTCAATTATTTTCGCTTTGGCAAACTACTTTTCGTTTTCATGCTTAATGGATAATCAGCGGTATAATCCGAAACGAGCGATATTGGCCATAATGAGCAGCTGAAAGCGTTGAACAAAAGTGCAGAAAATGGTTGGGGAAAATAAAGGAAAGGTGGAAAAAGCGTTTGCAACTTTTTGCAGTCGACTAACGCGGTCTCAAAGGCACGGAGCAAGTCAACAAACCGACAAGAGCAAACAAACAGCTGCAAAAATGAAGCCATAAATACATTTGGCATCGACTCTTGGCCACTTCAATGGACGCCACATGCTGCTCCATGGCCACGTGCGCTCTTGATCCAGTTGCTTCTATACCAACAAGTTTACCCATCGCCTCGCTTTGTGTCCAGCACTTTTTAATTAAAATAAAAATGCAATACTCACACGCATGTATTGCCTGGTTTTGCAGCGCCAGCCTGAGGTCCTGGGGGTCCACATAATGATGATGAAGATGATGATGAGCGCGGTTAAATCACGGCAACAATAAAAATTAAGTTAAAGCTCGTTTAAAATACCAACACTCGACTTCTCTCTCACTCTGCTTCTCTCTCTCTTTTTCTCTCTCTCTCTCTCTCTCTTTTGCACAGTCGACCAACAAGGCAGCACAAAATCAATGCTCATAAGTTTAAAGCAATTTCCACGCCGAGTTTTCCGACAAAGCAGCAATCGTAATAAACAATTGTTGGCAAATTAATTTTTGTTTTTAAATAATAGGCTTATAATATAATTAAACGCAAACGGCTTATGTTCAAATGGCACTGAATCTCCACAGAGTATTGCCGAGCTGCAACTGCTGCGCAAATTGGTTGAAATATTTCTCACATAGGCATATTCTTTTTTACCCAGTTTATATGGCTAAAGAACAAACAACAACATCAATGCCATAATAATCCCGCACAACAACAGTTATTGCAGTTGACAATTAATTGTTAAAAATCAATT
Source organism: Hypselothyrea guttata (assembly GCA_035045125.1). Taxonomy (NCBI): domain Eukaryota; kingdom Metazoa; phylum Arthropoda; class Insecta; order Diptera; family Drosophilidae; genus Hypselothyrea; species Hypselothyrea guttata. Next base: position 78,114 of record JAWNNJ010001523.1, read on the forward strand.
TATAGTATGCATGTGGTTAACGTTTTTATTTGGTAACCAACTCAACTTGTTGGCTCTGTTTTTTTTAATAATCGTTTACTTAACGGGTCGTAAGTGCATGATATGAAATTTATCTGCTCTTCAAAATAAATACACATTTAATTCAATTTAATTTATTTACAAGTTATTGAATAATTATACTTCTCTTTATCGCAATTTATTTATTTATTTAATGTTAACTAAAAGCTGTCGATCATGATAACTAAAGACATACATAAAAATGGTGAACATTTATTCAAATTTTTAATAAAAAATTAATTAAAATGTAATTTTAAGATTGATAAACCATTAAAATTTTTTTTGTTTTATTGGGCAACTTGATGTCGCGCACTCCCGACTAGCAGTTCTGCTTTGTATTAATACATTTCGCTTTCATACTTGTTATTTCTCGCTCAATTTAAATAAAACTCGTAACGAGCTGAAAATATGACCGTTAAATCAAGAGTCAAGTGTTATTCGAGTATCATAATACAATTTGATTGGCAAAAATTTAAATGGAAAAAAAATACATCACAGCATTAAAATGTGAAGCTGTATTAAATGTAGAATTAATGAATTTTCAATAAATATTGTTAAATAAAATAAATTAAAACCACTTCTATAATATATATATAATAAGGAATTTAAAATAAACGATAATTTTAATAAGGCGTAAATTTAAGGGTAGCCAGTATGTTAAGTTCTGTTCTCTTCAATATGTCTTTATAAAATAATAGCCAATTTCTGGAGATACTTGACTGTCTAAAGTAATAAAATGCTGCTGATTAATTTCTCTAAATTTGTAGATTTTTTTTAAGGGCTATACTGCTTCTATCACAAATGTTGTTGCTGTTTCGGAGATGTTGCTGTAGTTGCTGAAATTCTTGTTTCTTTTGCGAGCCAAAATGCCAATGCGATTGCGATTGTTGCTGTTAAGCAATATACTACTATTGTAGTATACTACTATAGCAGTTTACTACTATTGTTGCCGTTGCTGCAGTTGCTTTGCCCAGTGAAGTTGCTGCCAAGGATGCTGAAACTGTTATTGCCGATGTTGTTGCTGAGATAGTAGTTGCTTTGACTATTGCAATTGCTGTGGCAGTGGCAGTAGCTGCTACTGCTATTTCTACTACTATTGCTACTCCCATTGTGACTGCTATTGCTGCTTTAGTAGCTAATGCTGCTGCTGCTGCTGTTGCTATTGTGACGGATGATGATGAGCCGAGCTGGCTGCCTATCTGTCTGTCAGCCCGTTCATCCGTACTCAGCTGGCTGCCCAACTGCAACATGCAGCATTACTCATACGCAGCGTTGCACCAGCAGCCACAGCGCAGTGTTGGGCTCATTCATTTAGTCGTCAAGTACAAGTGAATTTGCATCGAAATTGATTGCTCACAAAACTGCCGATATGGCAAAATTGGCAATTTGGTGTTGGTTGCAAAGGTGAAGGGGCGTGGCAGCTGCTGTTGCTGCCTCAACAGTTTGTTGATTAAAAGGCTGCTTAACTAAAATGGAGAGAACGCAGCGGTGCAAGTTTAATGCCACTTGTAGTACACCTGCCAATGTGTGTATGCGTGTGTGGTGTGTGTGTGTGTGTGTGTGTGTGTGGTGTGTGTGTGTGTGCTCAGCGAAAAAGCATTTAAAACACTTTGCCAACTGTACTCGTAAATGAACAGTTTTCACGGCGAGCCAGATAACGGAAGAGGCAACGAGAGAGGAAGAGAGAGAAAGAGAGAGAGAGAGAGGGCAGCTCTCAACGATATGCAATGATTGCTCTGATGTTGCCGTAGCATTTGTTGCTGTTGTTTTTATACCCTGTACCCATGCATGGGCAAAGGGTTAATAACTTTGTACAAAAATAGGATAAATTTATTTATTTAAATTATATTTTAAATCTAAATAAATCACATTTTAAGTATTTCTAAATTATACTTCAAAAACTTTTAATTTATATTGGCAGCCTATTCTATAGTCGGGCGCCTCCGACTGATCAGCTTTGTCCTTACAAATGTTTTTATTGTTGTTGCAGCAAGACCCTGTCGACTTTTCAGTTTGTGTTTTAATACCGGAGTTTTTTTCATTTTTTGTTTTTATGTTATGCAACTTTTGTTTTTGCTTTGTGTTTGCACTGCAACTTTGCCGAAAAATGTTTCATAAACAGAAATAAAAAATGCAGCAACTTTTCAAATATTATAGCGCAAATGTAAATGAACATTGAAATAATTGCTGGGCAAACTATTTGCATGCTATTTTTTATGCGAAAACAATTGGCGTTAAAATTGTCTAAATTATTTACAATGCTGAAGTTGAAAGTAACAGATAAACATAATATGTAATAATAAAACCAAAGTCTCTTTCGATATCTAGATGGCTGATAAATTTATTTATTTAGCACTTATTTAGTTCTGTTCAAAAAAGGCAATTGATGAAGTCTGAGTTTGTTCATAATTAGCAGACTTCGTTATGCACATTCCCATTATGAGTTTCGGCTGTAGACATCAATCAGACGCTTTAACCATTCAAGAAAAATTGGCCAACAATTTTGTAGGGGAAAATGATGTACGTAAGTATTCGGAAAGTAATCATGATCCGTTGGAAACATCAATCAACAACTCGGCATAGACTCTGAATAAGTGAAGAGACGACACAGAGACGACACTGACCTAAGCTCACAATTCGAACTCAGACTGCAACTCCATACACTGATACCTACACTGAAAGAAACAATGTTATTGTAAAGTCAATCAGAAGATATCTTTTTTGAGAGTTTAAATTATTTACATATTTAAATTTCTAATGAATCACTAACTCTAATATATATTTTATATTATATATATTATATTTAAAGACAAATAAAACTCTCTAAAAAATATTAATGTATTATTTTTTAAAAAATTGCAAATAAACCAAAAATTTTTTAAAGACTTAAACCTTTGTAAAATGAATTATAGACTTAAACCATCGGATATTTAACAAAATTTGTTGGGTTTCTGGCACAGTTTTTAATAATTTATTATTAATTATTTATATTGTATACTTAACTTTAAAAATGTAAAAAAAGATCTATTATTATTATATATTATATATTACATTATATATTATATATTATTATAGAACATATGTAATATTTTAAAAAACTTTCTCAGTGTCCATTTTTGGCTAATAGACCAAGACAGTTCTGTATGTGTGTGTGTGTGTGTGTAATTATCTGCAAGTATGTACGTGTGTGTGTGTGAGTATACTTTTGACAGCTGCCAAACGAGCGTGGCACATTAACGGCAATTGCTTTTAAATTGATTGATTTGCGCAGGGCTCAGGCGCTAAGCGGCATCTACAAATATCTCCCACTGTACGTGTGTGTGTGTGTGTTTGTGTGTGTGTGTGTGTGCTCTTAAACACAAATATGCCCATGAATGGTGCAATGTTGGTGGCACTGACAGCAATGGCTTGATTGCATGCTTTGCTGCCACGCCCAGCACTTCCACTTGCCGCCCACAGTCGACCATCCATGCCTCCTCGCATTCTGCCTGCAGCGTCCGCTTTGGGCCAGGCAAACAAAATATGATTGCCTGCAATTAGGCAGCGTTCGAACCGGTTTTGGCAGCGCTTTTGGCCAAACTCTACGGGCCGTTTGGCAACCCTATTGAACAACCCTATCGGACAACCCCCGCGCAAGTGCATTAAATAAGAAATTTTGCCCAAAAATTGCTAAACAACACGCCAAAAACTAATTACGACGCGCGGCCGCAACAATTGCAGTTGCATGTCGTGTTGTAGGTGTTGCCAGGGGGTGGGCGGGGGCAGGGGCAGCTGTTGCAGTGGTCAAGTGCCTAAATGACATATTGAACTAACACCTGCTCCCCTGGGATTACGGCAAAACCGCCAGACTAATAGCCATAACTAATGCAACATTAAGTGGAAGATCAAATCTTTGCCTTTTTGATACTTTAAGCAGAAAAGTTAGCTTCGAT
>JAWNNJ010001524.1:0-65573 GCA_035045125.1 Hypselothyrea guttata
TTATACATAGATGTGTAGAACAATAATTGTGGAAAATCGAATTTAGATTACTTTATAATGGACTGAATGGAAATTCACAAAACAAATTAAAGATGCCATAATATTTGACTTTTTTATTACAACCAAAAACATCGATGTATCAATATATTGCATTTTTCAAACATCGGAAACTATCGGTGCAACGAACTATTGTCGATGTCCCTACCATCGATGTTTCTTATATCCTTACATAGAATAATTATAATATAATTTTAAACACAAGCTGCCCATGTCATCGTTGTTGTTTTTTCTCTGCTGTCTTACGGGGTTTCTAGGACTGCTCTTGGTGGCAAGTGTATATCAAACAAGCGGAGATCACAAGATTTCCAACTAAATTTGGTAGTCAAATAATTTACATATAGCATTTTATTTATGCCCATGCTGTTTATTGTTCTTCTTGCAGCTACTCCTATTGTTGTTGCTGTTGTTGTTGTTGTTGCGTGATTTGAAGTTTTTTGTTATTGTTATTGTTTTCTGTTTCGGTTTCTGTTGCTGTTGCTGTTGCTGTCTAGTTTCGGGTGGGCGTAGCGCGCGCAGCTTTCGACCCACTCGAGCTTGATGTTGCCTTTTTTAGTGCCGCTTTTTAGCAGAGCCGCCGTTGTTGCTGCTTGAATTTGATTGGTGGTCAATGCTGGTAGCCAAGTTGTTCAGTTTTGTTTCAAGTGCGTTTCCCTCCAGCGCAGCGCTCGTTGGCTGCCTCATGCCACTTGACACATTTCAATGAAGCATCAGCAACAACATCAACAGTAGCAGCAGCAGCAGCAGCAGCGCACGAACCAATTCAAAAATAGCCTCGACTCGCTCACAAATTACGCGCATATTTTCTAATGAGCTCATGCGCGCCATAGATCGCCATGGTTCGAAGAGTTTTGGCTCTTTCGGAACGGCCAAAAGTCCCTCATCTATGCTCCGCGATCCATCCCCTTTTCCTTTTATGCGGAATGGCATCTCTGATTGACTTATTCAAGTGTATGTCATCCAAGATTTATGCTAGGCCCCTGTCTGTCCATCTGCGAGGGGGCTGGCTGGGAGCATTTTGGAGCACAAGATGCCGCTGCTTGCCAAGTTTTTTGTTGGTCTTTCGGGCAAAGGTATCATTAACACAAAGCCAAAGGCTGTCTTCTGGCATTTTGCTGCTGTCAATGTTGAAAGATGCGACGATTTGTGACTGAAACAAACAGAAGGCATGCTAATTAGTGTTTGCTAATGGGATAAGTGCTCTCGATACATACAGATGTGTCGTCTTATTCCCGAATAAAATAAAATGACGTACTCCAAGTGTCAAATTCTAAGGCAGTTCCTGTGCGTCAACCAAGGCGCCTTGTTCTCGGCTTAAACATTGGCCTACACTCATTGCTAAAGCCAAATAATCTAAGATTTATAATAAGCATTAAGAGAAAAGCAACTGTTTCTTTTAAATATTATTTTATATAAGCCTAACGCTAAAACTCAATTTGTATAACAGTGTCAACAAACTTATACAAATACGTTAACAGAAAAACCAAGCGGAGTTATCACAGAGATTAAACTAAAATTTCCTTTTGGGAATGTATGTCATTAAAAAAATGCCAATGAATGTGCTAATTTCATTAAAAAGAACCAAAGCGGATGAAATTAAAGAAGCAAAGGGAAAACGACTAGAATGCCATGAATATATTCTATAAATTTCAACATAATTTGAAAACATTTGGAAAATATCATACGAAACGCAACTGCATTGCTTTTTCTTACTTTTTATACAATTCTATAATTCTCATACTGTGATTGCAAAACAATTGATTACAATTTCTCCTCCCTGATTTAAAAGAATATATCTTATTTGGAAATAGTTTACTTTGAACTGATATTATAATATGTTTAAACGCGAAAATAAAAAGTTGCTGCCAGGCAATCAAAACTCATTTATTAAACAATTCCCAATCGCGAGTCCATTAACAAAAAGCCGTTTGTCTGTTCCTATAATGCACATCCTCGTTATCGCACATACATACAAATGTTATTCGTACACATGCAACAACAACAACAATAGAGGCTGTGTATGTATGCAATCAGGCCATCAAATCACAACGACTTCCACTCCAAGTATTACTCCGAATGCAGGCCCCCAACTGCCAGCGAGACGACGACAGCAGCCAACAAAACTACACAAAGCTACTTACTTTGGCAACGGCCCCCGCAAAATAAAAAAAAATAAACTAATATAAAATAAATAACAAGCAGCAGCAGTTGACTTGCCCATGGCGACTGCTTAATACTCTGCAATTTGTCACGGATTGTAATGTTTGCTTTCAAAAGCATAGAATTATAAAATGTTATAATTATAATGTAAATTGTGTAGCGATTTGTTAGAATTCAAGCACAAATAACAACATGGCATATACGAAATACTGGTTATAACCAGATTTTAAAATGGTTTTAGGTTGGCACAACATCTCTAACGGTTAGTTTTGGTTTGGCTTCGCCTATATGTATATTATGTTACAAACAAGCAGCAATGCTTATTCTTCCTACTTTTTGCATGTGTCAGCTTTAACAGCCGCGCTGCTACAGGGCGAGCGAGGCAACGCCGGTGATATTGTTTCGCTTATAACTCTTGTGTTAATTTACCGATTTCAGGATAGTTGAATATAATAGAAGAGAGTATATATTTCGCATAAGAAAGTTCTATGTCCAATATTACACTTGTTATAAAACATTTTATGATCGACGGTATGTGGGTTTTATTGATTTTTGGGCGTAAAGGGGGCGTGGCATCAAAGATTTAAAATTATCTTGACCTGCGTATTGAACACACCTACCCATACTATCAAAAATGGCTGCTCTAGATCTTGTGGTTTCCGAGATCTACGCACTCATCCAGACGGACAGACAGACTCAGCTCGTCGTCCTGATCAAAAATATCTATAGCTTGTGGGGTCTGCCAAGCCTCCTTCTGCCCGTTACATACATACATTCCACAAAGTTATTAAACCTGTTTTTACCCATTTTTAATGTGCACTGAGTGTAAAAATAGTTTATAATTATTAATAAAATAATATAAAGTACAAGGTAAATTTCGTACTTTTAAACTAAACCAAAAGGTTGAATTCGGGTTTGGTATAAAGTTTGGTTCAAGGTTAAATATTTTTGGAAATATTAAACATGATTTGTATTTTTAAACTGAACCAAATGTTTCATTCGGTTCAGCTTCAACCATTATGGTACAAGCTTTGAATAAAAGTAAAAATTTTGGGAAATTCGATTTCAACCATGGTTTGCTTTGGTTCAAACCCGGTTTGCAGCCCTGTAATGTAAGAGAAGCTCTAGCACAGCATACCCGAAAACAAAAAATGCGCCAGTTGCAACAACTGTGAGGTTTTTCTAAGCCGACACGCGTTGACTTTGGCTACACACAGCTTCCCCTCCCTCTGTCACCCTGCCATGATGTTGCTGTTGCTGCTGTTGCTGCTGTTGCGACTTCCTCGAATCTCTCGCTCGCGCTTGTGTGACAAACTGGCAGTGCGACATTGCACAGTGGAACAAATTTGCAGCTGATTTATGTAAATCGCCAAAGAGTTTTGGCTTTTGGGTCTTCCAATCAGCGTCAAGCTGCAGTTGCAGTTGCATGTTGCTCCTGTTGTCGTTGCTGCTGCTCCTCTGCCTCTACGCTTATTGTGCCGTTATTTGGCCCAAACTGCAGAGCGAGATGGAAACAATGGGCGAGAGAGAGGGGGGAGAGCTAAATGTGCAATTCATTCAGCAGCAACGAAAATTGTTCGTTATGAATGAAGCTGCCCACGCGCAAAACGCCGAAAAAGACATAATAAAAGTTCACGCTGCAGTCGCAGTCGCAGTCGCAGTCGCAGTCGACGTTGACAGCGGATGTTGCTGTTGTTGTTGATGTTGTTGTTGTTGTTGTCGTGCTGCGCCCCATTCATTAAACGTTTTTCGATATTTATGCTTGAGGTGGGGGCACGAGCGACATTGCATTGGCAAAACTGCAGTCTTGTCGCGTTTCATGCCAAAAATCGATCAACAACGCCGCCGCAGACGTCGTGTCGTGACAAGCGAGCAGCAGTTAGAGATGTCAATCAATAGACACGATATCGAAATCGATAACGATAACTTAACTTCTTGACCGAACGCGTATTTTAGAACATTATACCATACATTTGAATTAATTTGCTATTGTAGGATCAAGCGCATAAATATCGATTCGATTGTTTCGATTTAAAACATCGTTAGCCTTTCTGTTTAAAAACAGTAATGTTGCTAAATAGTTTCATCAATACTGACAACTTATTGACGTAATATTTCAACTAAATCTTGCAATATTTATTCTGTCGATATTAACGCCATGCACAACTCTGTGTCGCCTATCGAATCCCAGTTATGGCTTATACTCCGCTGTTGGCCAATATTCAAATGCAATTTATGTCATCGTCGCTTGCGCCTTTTGCATTTACATATGACGTCAGCCTGGCCAGTGGCCATGATTGTGGTTCAGTGGCTCAGTGGCTTAGTGGTTGCTGTCGCTTTACCGTCTATAAAGTTGTAAATGCTTGCCAGCTGTGTGTGAGAATATTTTTTATTCGATTTGAATACAGATTTTGGCGTTGGCTTTGGCTTTAGCTTGTCTACAAGTTGAAAACCAAAGTGCAAAAATAAATACATTGTACAAACAGTAACAGAACTATTATTATTGTAATGCATCAACAACTCTAGGGTATAACTGCTCAACTGCAGAACAATCCATATAACTGTTTTGCATTCCATCATCATGCCGATATTTAGCTTTATGAGTGTGGGCAGAATATACATAGTTACGTGTACCTGAGGTTCTGTTTTATAAAGGTTATAGAAAAAGATCATTGGTAACGAATTTAAATAAAGTTATCCTTCGATATTTTAAAAATATTAATAAAAATAAATTGGATACAAGAATTGTATGAATTGTATTGAATAAGACTTGTACTTAAAAAAAAAAGTACAAAGTTAGTGCAAGGGTAAATGAGAAATTTGTGTAAAACCCAGAAAAAAGGAATGGCAGACACCACAAAGTATACATATCTAATCAGGATGACAAATTAAGTAAATATAGCCATGGCAGTCAGTCCGTACATCTTGAAAGAGCTAGGGACACTATTTAGTTATGTAAGATCTTCTATGGTGTACAAGCGACTTGTTACATCGCATTTACGTAACCTTGTCATTCTCCATTAATGCTTTAAATTACAGCGAAGATATGCAATAGAAAATTGGCTCTACATGAAAAGGTTGGAGAGGGGAAGAAGTTTTTATAAAAGAGCGCTTAGTGTATTCGATTTGCCTCTATGTGTGTGTATTATTGAAACACAAAGTACAAAGTCTTCTACTGTCGGTTCCATCCGACTGCAGCATTCAGTCCGACGTATCTGATCCATCCTTATTAGTTTTGTGACAATTACGAAATGCTAAAAATTAAATCTGGAATTCTAGTTAATAGCTTATTATACTATAAATATCATGACTCTTACTCACAAGTACGTGGGAAAATATGCTTGAGCTGACAAAATCCAACTTTCTATGGAGCTTATCGAAATAAAAATGGCTTAGAATGTATTTCCCTTAACAGAAGTAAGTCTTTGATGCTTTGAAATGACAAGTTACAATAAAACGGAAATAATATGATGGTGTATGCTTGAACTAAAGTTTAACGACTTGAAAATATTAGAACACTTTTTGTATTGACCCAGAACAATGACAGCCGTTGACAATCTTTGAAATACGACACCACATGCCATAGACATAGCTTTGTTGGCTGCATTTCCTACCAAGAAAAACGATGTGGCCGGGCACAGAGAGTGATAAAAGTTCATTCACAAAGCGAAAACGAATGGAACGATGGGGCATAAAAAGATGGGCAAGATTTCGAAATGTTTTCATTGAATGCATCAAATGATGTTGGGCCATTTGACAGTTAATTTGTTAGCATTCACAAAACTCTGGCTCGCTTTCCGGTCTGCCATGATGCCAATGATGCCGAATGATCATGCTAATGCGGTTCCGGTGTGCGTGGCTAATGGCGAGCGAGATGGCTGGCTCTAATGCGGTCTCGCTTGCTCTAGCCGAATGCTATTGAAAGCTCAGGTCTTAGCCATGGCCTCATCAATTTGCATTTGCTGCCCACGTTGGCAAGTTGTGCGTCTCGTGCCCTTTTGGCACCTGGGATTTCCGAGTATCGGGTACTCGATTCATTCATTCATTCATGGTTTCATCATGTGGCGCACCACGTGGGCGCTTGCCTCGCTTTCTGTACAATTTGTTGTTGTTTTTTATATTTTACTATTTCATTCACAAAAACCAACCTAAACTCATCAGCGCGTGCCCTGCCCTCATCTATAGTTGTAACTCAACACCAAAAACTAAAACTTAATCTGTTGATTTTATTAGGTTAAGCTGCGGGCAGTTGCAGCTCCAACTGCTGCCCCTCACCCGGCTGCCTTTCCGCTGTGCATATTGCAACATTTGGTGGCATCTTCATGGCGCTGCGCTTCTCTTAATTTTAGCAACATTTAACCCACTTTTTTGGTTTTGCTAATGAAGTGTCAACAACAAATTGAATGTCTAACATTTGTTGCATGTCGCCAGCGACACAGCAGCAGCAGCAACAGCAACAACAACAACAACTGCAACAACATGTGTCCCCGTCTTTGTTTAATGCTTTAAATAAATAAATGCGAATGCAAATGTAAATTGTAAAATGCAAAAAGTCAACAGAAAATGCTGTCAAACGCATATGCCAATAAAACGAAGTGGAAATGCCCTGTAAGTAATATCTATATACGCTCCATGTTTATGTTCTATCGACTCTATACTTCAAAAATTGTTGTGGATCCCTTAATATACTATATTTTAAAACTCAATAGAAAATATTTATAAAACAAATGTATTTCCATTTAAAGTACTTATAATAGAATTACTTATGCACATATTATAAGAAAATTTTAATCAAATATAAATAATTTGAATTTTAATTTTGCGAAATTGTGTAAAACTTTTTGAAAAATCCAGAGAAAATCTATTCCGAGAATTTTTTAGAAGCAAACAAATTTTTGAATAACTAAGAAGTTAACAGAACATATTTACTTAAAAGGAAACATTTTAATTTACTTGAAATTTTATATATAGCAAAGATTCAAAGTCATTAAAAAATTTTACTAATACTGCAACTCAATTTAATAGTAAATTAAATTTCCAATTGTATAGTATAGATTTATTTATTTTAATTAACTGGAGTTTTAAACATAATTTTTATTAAATAATATTTTTGTCTTTTTCATATGATCAGAATTGTAGGGTATTGTATAGATTTATTTTAATGAACTGGTTTTTTCGCTTGTGGAAATGATTTACAATAAGTCAAAAATAAATTTTTGTGAAACTGCAGCTTAATTTAATAAATTAATTAAATAGCCAATATGCATGGTAAATAATATTACTCCCCAAATTGTAGAGTATAGCCTAATATATAATTTATGCCAATACGCAGCCGACACGTAGGCCCATGCGCTGTGCACATTGCCCTGGGGCCAGGGCGCAACAGTTTCATTCATTGATGGCGTTGGTTCAGTTTTGTTGTTGTTTGTAGTTGTCGCTGTTGCAATCATCGAACATCGCTTGCCAAGTGTGTCGCCGTTGCAGTTGCAGTCGCAGTCGACGGCGACGGCGACGTCGACGTAAGCAGCGCAGTCAACGGCTGCCACAACAAAGTTAACAGTCAGCGCGATCAATTTGCATACAACGCCGACTTTGTGAATGAAAATTTTGTTGTTTTTTTTTTGGCCAGACGACAGCAGCAACTGCAACAGCAACAACAACAAATTAAAACAGCAACTGCAATAAATTGTTGAATTTTATTATGCTGCTGCTGCTGCAGTTACAGGGTGCTGCTGCTGCTGCCTACGCACTGACCGCCAGCCCACACGCCAAGCTCCGTGTATCTGTAAGATACTCTGTGTCGTGCGCCATGTTGCGGCTAATTCGATATATTTTTGCTGCTGCCAAACGCTTTGCTAGTCCAAAGCTGCCGATTGCCTTTAGCCAACGCCAACACAACGGCAACAACAACAGCAACAGCAACATCAGCAACACTTGGAGATACATAGATACTCTAGCTAAGTAGAAGCTGTCTCGTGTATTCATTGATGATTTCTTGTCAGTATTCAGAGTTTTTTCTCTCTCTTCTGACTTGATTCATTCATTTAATTTTTTGTTGTTTGTCGCTGTCTCTGGTCGCTGCCTTGTGTTTATCCATTTACTTTTTACCATATTAATTGCAGCCGTCAATGTGATAATAAATTATTACAGCAAAACTCACACACCCCGTGTAGGCGTTCATTACATAAAAAAGAATCAGAGAAAACAGAGAGACAACAGAAAACAGAAAAAAAAACAGCAAGAAAATCAGATACTTCAATTATGGCCAAGTTATAAGATCTGTTTAGGTCAAGTGCTTGTTGTTGTTTCAGTCGCCCGGCTTACTCATTGGGTATTCAGTTTCCTGTCTAGTATTCGCTCTATGCATATTTAAAGTAAAAGTGGCTTAATCGAAAAGGAAAGCAGTTAACGCCGTGCAAGGCTATCTGGGTAATAAATTGATAAAATATTAATTACTTAACTATACTTAACTTTGTACAGAAAGCAACTGGAAGTAGGGAAAAAGTTTGAAAAAGAAAGAAATCAATCAATTTTAAAGGTTGTGCTATAAAAATAAAATATATAAATATATCAAAATAAATTAAAATCTATTTAAATATTGCAATCAATATGAAATGATTATTAATTTTTTTATTATTTATTATCTTGTTTACTTGTAATTAAATTTAATTTTTATTTTTAGACCCTTTACTTTAAAAAAGTAAAAAGGTCTATTAGTTTAGTGCAAAGAAGAAATGTGTGTAGCACCCAGAAGGAGGCGTGGCAGACCCCATAAAGTATATATATTCTTGATCAGGACGACAAGACGAGTCGATATAGCCATGTCCGTCTGTCCGTCTGTCCGTCTGTCTGTCTGTCTGTCTGTCTGTCTGTATGAACACCTAGATCTCAGCAACTATAAGAGCTAGAGACACCATATTCAAGATTCAGGTTCCCCTATTCAGTAAGCAGTACGAGTTTGTTTTAGATTTTGGATACCTCCCCCCCTTCCCCCGTAAACGGCAAAAACCTACTGCAGCCACAGCTTTAAAGTTATTGACTTGTAATTTGGTATGTAACTACTTTATGACATTCTCTATTGACCCTGTGAATTTCGTTTCGATCGGATTTAACAGCGAAAATATGGAACGGACAATTTGCCGCAATTGCCTGGTGGTGTGCCTTGCATACGCGGGTAGGTTAGTGTGCGTGCCTTTGACTGTGTTTGTAAATGCATAAAGTTAAAGTAAAGGGTCTCCTACTGTCGGTTACGTCCGACTGTAGCCTCCGTCCCACTGATCTGCCCCATATATTTATTTGTAACTTGAATTTTGAATTTATTTTTTCTTGGTTGGTAATTAAAACTAATTAAATAATAAATATAGGGACGGGGCAGGTCAGTGGGACGGAGGCTACAGTCGGACGTAACCGTAGGAGACCCTTTACTTTGATTATATGTATATACAAACACAATCAGACGCACACACTCTAAGCTACCTGCGTATGCAAGGCACACCACCCCCCCTCTGCCTAGTGCGGCAAATTGTCTGTGGCATATGTTCGCTGTTTCTTATCCGATCGAAACAAAATTCACAGCGTCGATACAGAATGTCATAAACTAGTCAAATACCAAATTACAAATCAATAGCTTCAAAACTGTGGCTACAGCAGCTTTTTGCGGTTTGCGGGGGAAGAGGGGGAGGTATCCAAAATCTAAAACAAACTCGTGCTGCTTACTGAATAGGGGAACCTGAATCCCGAATATGGTGTCTCTAGCTTTTATAGTTGCTGAGATCTAGGTGTTCATACAGACGGACAGACAAACAGACAGACAGACAGACGGACAGACGGACAGACGGACAGACGGACAGACGGACATGGCTATATCGACTCGGCTTGTCGTCCTGATCAAGAATATATATACTTTGTGGGGTCTGCCACGCCTCCTTCTGGGTGTTACACACATTTCCTCTTTGCACTAAGTTAATAGACCCTTTTTACTTTTTTAAAGTAAAGGGTCTAAAAATAATTTTAATTGCAAACCGTAGTCAAAGTATAAATTTCTACTCATGTAAGTAATACTTACTTTATGTGTATATAGTTAATTAATAAACAAAAATACATTTTTTAATTATTTAAATAAAAATTTAAAATATTTTTTGGGGCGCAATAAAGTTAAACCTTTCATTTTTAAAATCATTCCCAAACTTTTATTCAGACTAGGAACAGACCTTTTCTATTGCCCAATTTTATTTATAATTACAAATTAGATTCCAAGTTCTTTTTATAGAGAAATAATCAAATAAAGATACATATATAGAATAGAAGCACTTGATTTCTAGCGTTGATTTATGATCGGCAGAGATTTATGAATATAATGTGCATAAATCTGGCAAACATTGTTGTAGTACCATATCGTATAAATATTAAATGATGATGAACATGTTATAGTCTACACTATGCTACATAATACACGCATAGTTTATTGCATCGCGACGCGTTCAAAATGCAAAAAGCGAAGCGAACACAGCAAGAAGAAGACGCTGGCAACGCGTTGCAGAAATGTAGCCGAAAAACGGCTGACAAGCTGAATGAGAATTTATATGGGAAGCCATAAAGAAGACGCCCGGCAGCGGCATAAATAACAAGCAGCACCACAGCACCACAGCACCACCATAACTACTGAGGCATGCAACCTGCTGATGTTGCACGCGCAGCACTAATTAAATTAAATTTCAAAATGAGAAGAGAGAAAAAAACACAAACTGAACCGAACGATCCACGCTGATGTTATTTAGACCGTTATATTGAAGGTGGGCGTGTGTTGTGTATTTATGAGAAATGCATTTTCAAGTGCGAGAATGTACAGCGTGTGAGTGTGTGTGAGTGTGAGTGTGTGTGAGTGTGAGAGAGTGTGATCGTTTCCCACACCCACCAGCTAGACGCTCGATCGCCTTTAACTTGCTGCGTATAAACCCACCTTGGTCTAACCAATTTGGCAAACGCGTCGCGTGGACGCCTCCAGCTGACAGTGCACAGTCTGCCGATCGTCTACAGATCACACACATACAACACACACACACACGCACACACACACACACTCGCTCTCGATCATCTGTTTTTGGAGCGTGTACAGTTGAGTGACCCACAGCTAACAGCATTGTGTAGGACAAAAGATGCGGCACGCGACCTGTGCTCACGTCATCAGCCTCAGCCGCAACCCCCGCCTGATTCTACGGACCCCCTACTTCCCTCTGCGCCTATGCAACGTGTAGGGGACGTTTGTTGACGTCGCAAAATATAATTATACTCCTACTCATGAAAAGGTTATAAACAAGACTACTAACTTTGGGAGATTTACATTTATAACAGGCAGAAGAAGGCGTGGCAGACCACATAAGGAATATATATTCTTAAATCAAGTCAATCTAAAAAGAACTATTTGTCCGTCTGTAAGTTCGTCTGTCGGCTTGAGCGCTAAAGTCTCGGAAACTCTAAAAGCTAGAGCAGCTATTTTCACATGTTGGATGTCACGCCCCCCTAACTCCCAAAACGACAAAAAATATATAATAAGAATAATATTGAACATAAATTGAACATTATATTGAATTATCTTAAAATTCGCATAAATTTCGGTTGAAAAACTCAGAAGTTGTTAAGGGAATAATATTTCAGGTTTCGCTCTCTGGGAGCCATATTAAATCACGGTAAAACCAAAAAAAAAATTAGAAGAAGAAACATTGCTGATGAACTTCGTAAGATATGCAAGAATTATATTTAAAATACAGGGTGCAGAGTGTTTTAAAGTCGGGCGCATTCGACTGATCGGCTGCGTCCTTACTGATTCTTCTCACTTGTTTGCGCTTTTTTTGCGGGGGTTGTTTGTTGTGCTCTTTGCGGTTTGTTTGTTTGTGTTGCCCACACACACACACTTGCACACACTCACACATACTGAGACAACCGGCATGTTGTCCACCCACCGAAAATGTCGCTCAGCTGTTCTCTATAACCGCAAGTTCAAGGGCAAACACTAGCAACCTTTCAGAGCGTCTCTGACCATCGTGGCACGCGCTGCTCAACCCACGTCTGTGGCACGCCCCTCGGCTGCTTACTTGCACTTTTTGTTGGGCTGCGCTGTGTTGCATGCTGCGTGTCATTTGTCGCCCAATGATTTTTTTATAAGTCGGACGTGGTCGTGTTGTGGCGGCTCAAATAAATCAACATGTTGCACGTTGCAAGTTTGCGCCTATCGCATCCGGTTCGCCCAGGCTCAGTTTGTATTTTATTGATTTGGCTTTGCTTTTTTGTAAATATATACAAATATTTTTTATATATTTTTCGAACTCAATCAAGCCATTTTATAAGCCATTTTATTTTTTATGTGTATCGAAAGCCGGGCGCATTGTTGCTGCCTCCTTGTCAGTGCCAGAGACAGAACCTGGCCAACATGGCAGTCAACAAATTTACGACATAATAATTTACATTTATCTGCTGCAACGAGGCAGGCCACAATGCAACAACTGCAGCCAACTGGATTGTAATATTCGTGCGTGATTTTTAAATGCAAAAGCCGAAGAACTTACGCCCTAATTGTTTAAACATCTACTGCAACTACATTGAAATTGATATCGAAATCTAAATCCTAAATTACATTCTAATTTAAATGTACACTTTAACGATCAGTTGACATTGAATATGTAAAAAATTTTTTAAACTTTATATAAGTATATGAATTATTACGTTTCAATAATTATTGCTATACTTTTATATTGTAATATAAGTTTTTCATTAAAAAAGTCTTTATAATAAAAGTCTTAATAAATTAAAAAATAATTTTTAAAAAATATTATCCAATGTGTACCAACAGAATGTCTAAAAAATATCAGAGCTTAATGTGAACATTGAACGCCAGAGAAATAAAAGATGTAAATGTAAAATATTTTATTAATGGTAAATGTTACACTAATAAATTAACATAGGGGAAATATATCATTAATAAAATTATGTAATATGGAATAATGTATCAATAAAGCAATATACCGATCAATAGTAAAAAATTTAAAATAATTATTAAAATAACATTACAATTTTAAAACAAAAGCTAGTTTAACGCCTTGTTCTTGACGGAACTATCTGTTAGCGAAAAGAATTTTATTAATTTATACAATTTCAATTAAAGTTTGTACTTGCACGTATAGCTGTCATACCCGATTAGACAGAAGAGTATTATCAGTCAGCGCCATGTTGTTTAATAAGTTAGCTTTTTTCGTGGCGATATGTGGCGGTAAGATGCCGTCAGAGACAGACGGCCGGCGGGACGGTGGGACGGTGGGACGGTGGGGCGGAGGGACGCAGGTACGGACAGACAACGCAGACGTCGCCTCTTTATCAGTTTATTACTTGGCAAACTTTTCATTTTAATATCAATTCGCATTTGCGCAATGCAATTGCCATCGCGTTGCAGTTGTTGTTGCAGCTGAGCGACTTTTAATTTTGAACGCCTTCGGTTGGAGCTGGAACAAATCGGGTTGGTCGGCTTGACTGACTGCCAAGATGATAAATGTGCACCGGTTTTATTTTTATTTTTTATTACTTTTGTTCGTTTTTCAAGCTGGAAGGTAAACAACAGTCCAACAGCATTTGGTTGGCAGTTCTCATTCTTAAGCAGCGTCAAATGAGGGGAAAAACTTTCTCTTTTGCTGCCGGCACTCTCAGAGTGTGCATAAAAAATCGATGGAGCTAAAAATCGCCGGTTGGCTGGGGGTTTCGAGTTCCGGGTCCTACCCCTAAAGAATTTTGCTTGCGTAAAGTTTTTCCCGGCGAATTTTATGAATGGAAACTGCACAAAGCATAGCATACTTAATAGCGCGCCTGCGTTGACAAACCCTCCAAAAGGAAAATCCATATGTATATGTAACATGTGTGCATTGCCGCTATTTGACTTGTGACGAAAGCAAATTTGTCCTTGACTCTGACAACAGGTGGATAATATTTTTCCATAGCCAGCGGCGTTCGGTTTTCCCACTGTTATTATTTGTCGCTTCGTGACGCCAATAAATTTTCATTAGGTCCTGCATTTTCCCATTTGCGCCAACTAAAAATAAGCAGCAGAAAGCCAACTATAAATAAAGCCTTCATGTTGGTAAACAAGTACGCAGCTAGAGAACTGTAAATACAGGAATGAGAAAACTTTAAGCGAAGAAAAAAGCAAATACAGAAATATTTGCATTAATATTAAAAACGATTTATACGTATTAATTAATAAATAACTTAAAAAGGGAAAGAAAATTAATCAAATAAAAAAATAATAAAAGCATGCATGTTTTTATAGAATTATAATTGTGAATGTGGCTTTCATTTGATCATGGGATGGTATAATCGAAGAAGTAAAAAAGATGGTGTTCGTAGCCTTCCAATACTTGATTAATCTAGTGCAATCCAGAGTGGAATCCATCGATGTCAATTGTTAACATATCATATATAATTTTGGCATTCAACTAATACCTAGTTGAATGTGAATTGAGTGTTAAGTTAACTTATTAATACACGATTACTTTATTATTGTTTATTTTAATTGAAAACGAAAGACGATAATGTTTGTATGATATTGAAATTGAAATACTTATTGCTTATGAGTTAGTCACCCGAGTGGCTGTTAAGTTATTTTTTGCCGAAAATGTCAAGTGTTTAAATACATAAAATTCAAGCCATGCTGAAATTCACGATTAAACTCGTGTGGCTTAAAGGCAAAAATCACAATCTCGAAGAAGAAAACGGGTCAAGTGAGACTGTCAAAAAGAGCTTTTGGTACAAGCTATACAAGTATATTATACAATTCCACAATTCACAAAAGCCAAAAAATCGAGCGATAAATGTTCAACCAAATTTGGTCAAAAGTAGGCACCACAAATTTCGGGGCACATCATTGTTGACTTTTCAGTGGTTTCCCCTTTATGTCTGCCCTTCTCCATAATGTCGTTGTTGCCGTTGTTCTTGAGTCTTAACCAAGTTTGGTCAAACTTTGTGATTTGTGCTTAATTGCGGTTTTTTGTTGGGTTCCAGTACCAAAAATGGCAACATTTCTTGCCAGTCATAAAAACAAGTTAATAATTTCATGGGCTTCGCTTAATCATCGTCGCAAACGGTTAACAGGCAACAACAAAAAAACAGCGTCGACGACTATTTTTAACTAATTTCGCCATGCAAATGTGGTGAGATTTCACAAAAGTCTGATTCCATTCTTTTACAGAATTTTGTGATTTTATTATTTAATTTCTACTGCAGTGACTATACCTATTCATTCATTACTGAAACTATGTAATTATCTTTTAATATAATACGAAAATTCACAGAATAAAAGCATAGTTCAACAAATTGTCATTTTTCAAATACATATTTAATATTTAAAATTTTATATAGAAACCTAATTTTTCTTAATTTGTATTTTTAACCAACAACATTAATTCATTATTTGAACTAACATTTTATAATTTTAATTTATCTTAAAAAATATGTTTACGTTTTCTTTTGAAATTGATAAAAATGCATTTCAAATATCGAAATTCGACAGCTATAAGCTGACCTTATTCCATTTTAACATAAATCTCAAACCAAAAAGAAATACTAAAAAAAAGAAAAAACAAAAGATATGTTATTTTAGTTTTATCTAAACTTTCGCAACTGAGATGTGTTAAGCAGTGTTGCCAGATTATGCTGGTTCTAGCCTTAAATAAACTAAACTGGCAACACTGCAAAGTGTACTTTTCACTTAATGCTGATGATGTGTATTAAAGTTGATTAATTTGCTTGCATTATAAAAGTGTTTTGGTTTCGTGTTCAGCATTAATTTGCCGTATGATTTTATAGAATGAGACTGAAAAAACAGAGACAACGGAAAATATACCGAAGCTCTGGAATGGGGAAATACAAAATATCAAATGCAAGTTGGCGAGGCCGAAAAAGAAAATGCATGTTTTTGCAAGCCTAAGCAATGAAAATGAAATGTGGAAAATCAGAAAGCCGAAAAAATCTAAAAAAACTGAAAAAATATTAACGAAAACTATTTGAAGTTATTTTTGCCACTTGGCCTGACACTCGTCTGTGTCATTGTTCCATGTGAGGTACATTATTGTTGGTGTTGTTGTTGTTGTTGTTACTGTGGTTGTTGTTGTTGTTGTTATTGTTGTTGTGGTTGTTGTTGCTTTTGGAGTGTGGCTGTAAAGTGTTCGCCTGTCGCTTTCATTATGTATCCAAAGCAAAGCAAAAGGCAAAAGCCACGTAGGCGTATTTTGATTATGATAAACTGGCGAATTATGTTGTCACTTTGCATTTTTCATATAGAATGAAATTATATTTTATAAGCGTTGCACTTTTCTCCACCTCTTGCAGCAGCTTCATCTCCATCTTGTCCTCTTTCCCTGTTGTTCTTATTGTGATTGTCGCGTCGTCTGTTGAAAATATTTACATGTCATGGCATTTGAAGGGATTTATGTGTCGCCCCTTCACGTCGACGGATCTCCTCCTCTCACTCAGCTTCTCTCTCTCTGTCAAGCCGGGACTTTGCGCCATGAAAAATTACAAAAACTATGATAAAGAAGAAGCATTCGATTTAGTTTCAAATAAACGCTGAAATCCACGATTAAATAGCTTTTGCTAGACAGCAATCGACTCCACTCTTTCCTACTGATCAAGTGCTTCCATATGTTTCAAACATTTTGCACCAAAATGATATTTAAAGCAATTTAAAACACAAAACACTATTTAAAAACAAAAACTTAAGACTACTTAAAATATACCTTAACAGTTCTTTCTTGTTCGCTAAGTTTTATCGGAATTAATAAGTAAAGAACGTTTTCAAACCTAATCAAAATAGAAATATCCGAGATTCAATTTTTTCAAAAACAAATTAATAAAAACTGAAATATAATAATATTACTCAAAATACGCTTAAAAGATATTCATAAAAGTTTTAGAAATTTTAGTTTAAATTCAGCGTTTTGGTAGATAAGTTGTATAAAAGTTATTTAGCGTAGAGCGTTTTAGCATTAGATCAACTTGCTTTCAGTGTATACAGCTAGTCCATAAGAGCTTTTCCAAACAGCAATTTCTAAGATTCAATTGTTTATTTTGTATACAATGAAACAAAAAAATACAAAATAGTCGAAAACAAGCGAAAAATAAAGCTTTATGTACGAGTATCTATGCCCAGTTTTTATATACTCTCACTGTCTAAATTTAAACTGATTTGCAGCTATTAATAATGTTTCACGTAACGAGTATTAGCTTTTTTTGTTTAATATAAACAAAAATGTTTTCCCACAAAGTATTTAACCGCGTGACGCCAAGTTTAGGCCGAAACGAATCAGAAAACAATGACGTAGCCACAATTCCTTGGGATAATACGTCTACAGTGAGCACTATCAATACTCCCACACTCTAGGAAAACAAATAAACATGTTCTAACTATAGTCATTCTCTATATACACTGGAGCCGCTAAATTTAGAAGATACAATTTTAGTACTTTTTTATTTTCTTTGCAATTTTTGGGAGCACGTCATGAATTTTGGTTGAACTCGGTTAGCTTGGGTTCTATAAATAAGCCAGCACTAAATGGGCCACTCGATCAATAAAAAAGAAAAACACAAGACTAAAACACATACATCAGAGTTCAGAAAATCAAATTCAGAAATCGGAAGTCAACTAGTAAGATACGTGACACACTTCAGTTCGAAGGAAAAGAGATTCAGATACAGAATTCATCGAATAGAAGACCCAAAGTCAAAACGTAGCAGCACACCGAATATGCGATGCTCTTTTTATACAAAAATTAGGTTTTGCGTATTAGAGTTATTCAAAAATACAGCCTTTCGTACAAAATACAGTATTCTCTAATATTTTCAACTTCACAAAGCCCTTCATAATATGCGCCTACATTGGAAAACTGTGTAATCAAAGCAATCGAATAGTCGGGGCTCTGATATCTGTTTGGACTGTTGAACAGCGCTGCGAACATAAAAATTACAAGCTATATCAAGACTTTCAGATACTTTCGTCTAGGCATACCAAAAATTAATGGCAACAACGCGGCGCAAACACGACAAAATTTGTTTTGTTTTTTTCTGAAGCAGTTTTCAGATTTCTGTTTTCGGTTTTCGGAATCTCTATGCTGGCCTAGTCCATTGTCAAGATTCCGTATCTCTGTGTGTGTCACCAGAAAAAGCATTAGCCACAGCCCATATGGAACACTGAAAAATTAATGATGTAACTTGGCGTAGCGGAAGTGTGTCATGGATCTTAGAGATTCCGCTACCTCTCCGAATGCTTCGAATGCTCATTAGCCTCCCCTCAAGTTGGCCTTTTAATCAAAAGATATATGTGCAAGTATCTATAACTGATACACATATATAAAGCTCACTAAATTTAGATGTCTCGCTGGCATACATAAATACAGAACGTGTGTGCTCTTTTTTATATACTTAATAGACCGATTGACGCACAATGGGCACTGTGACGTGCCTACTAAGCTTATCGATATCTCGATAACTGTCTGTGCAATATCTGTATCTTTGTCTATCTGTAACCATCCGTGCCGGTATCTGTACCCATATCTATATCTGTTACCCCTATGCTGTACCTGTGACGTGCTTCTGACCTCAACTGATAAGCGATAAACATATTATTTTGCAATGTTTACAAAATTTGCATTATCATTTGCTCATTGATTAAATGCAGATACTACAGTATTGTCATGGATACTATCATTTAGCTGTCCATTTGATGATTATACGAGTACATCATATGCTAAAGATAGCTTCTCAAGACCTCAGTTGACCAAGAAACTAAAATAAATTCCATATATAATTAAATTATTATGAAGAAATTACAAATGTTATACAAAATTAATATTTGAATGTAATTCAAGTTTAAGAATAAAATATCTGAGGATAAAAATAGAAAAAAAAAAGAGTACCTAGAATAAGTGATAATTGGAACTATACATACAATAACAAGTCTGCTTATTTCAAATTATTATTATTCGAAATATTAATAAAAATGTTACTTGAAAACTAAGGTTGACATAAAAAACATTCCAACCATTTGCTTCACTCGCCCTCAAACACTGCAAGAAAAATTGTGTGCTATAAACTATAAGCGGCATTTAGTGGGATTAACTTTTTGTGGCCGTCGTTGTCATATAAATATCTACACGTTTGCTCTGTGCGCCTCGTAAATAAAGTCATTAAATTGGAATTCTCGGCATCCCAGAAAAGATTTCAAATCAAGAAAAATGCATAGAGGAAAAAGACGGGGAAAATGCTGTCCCAATCGACATTATGCACAAAAATGCAAAAATCTCCGAGCGAATCTATCTGTCTATTTTCGGTTATATTTTGAGATTTATTTTCGGAATGTTGCGAGACAAACCTGACGGGCAAGGGGCAGAGGTAATTGCACGTCATGAAAAGTGCCTAAAATTACCTTGACCGAGGCAAGTCGATGCCCAAATAAAACAGAAACAAAAACTATTTATAAATAGCTGGCACAATCACACACATGGAGGTCTATTCCTGTACCAGTCGACGTGAGCATCTAAATACGTTCCGAGCTGATTAAGCCAATACCCAAGGCCCCCTCCCATCGACGAACCCTACAATTTATGAACTTGACGTGCAAAAAATTCTATTTGTAATTGTTTTGCTATTTGCACGCGGCGCTTTTCACGTCATCAACAACCGAATGTAAACAGAGATCTACAGCTCACTCCATTGTTTATACGGATCAGCTAAAAAACACAAAAAGAGATAGAGACGGCGCGTAATTCCAATTTAGGCATGATGCCGCCTTCAGATACTAAACAGATTCTATAATAATGGCACACGCTCTCAACAATACACATTGACCAGCTGATTAGCGGCTACAAAATCTGTTTCACACAGCCAGCTGTTGTTTTTCTATCTGGATTCTTCTGCCAAAAAAAGGGGAAAATAAATAATAATTATTATGAATATTTTTGGCCAAATATGTTTATCAAAATGTTTACAAGTTCACACTTACTGAGGGTCGATAAATTAGTTGATTCACTTAACAGTTTACAATAAAGATATCGTTTTCAATATTCCAAAGCCCAAGTCTATAATAGTCAATAGAGCAAAACCAGAAAACGTAGTCATTATAAGTCAGATATAGAAAATACTATATATAAATAATTATGTCGAAATAAAATACAATTTTAAATTAAATACCAACAGCTTTCTTGCTATATATAAATTTATTACAATTATATTATATAAATTCTTATTAACGTAAAACGGAAAAAAGAGTTTATTTTTTATAAAATAAAGCGTTGAATACAGGGTATTTTTGCATCGTCTTGAATCCTCAACATATCTCTCTCTTGTTAGTTTTCGGTTAAATTTAGTGCAGTGAGGCACGCGTTTTATATTTAGATGATTGCCATGGCCTCACAATTGCCAACAACATGCCGAGTACTCACACTCGCACTCATACCTATACTCATGCACTCACGCTCACACTCAGTCTGGTGGAGAGCAGGGCATCAATATTTATTTTGAATTAGTAGACGCAATACTTGTCACTATACAATGTTTTCTTAAAGATCATTATACTACATGCTACAGTAATTTGTTGACCCACTTTCACCCATGCTTATGCCTATTTTGGCATGCTCACAAATATCAATATGAATATTCATATTCACAATAAAATACAATCTACAATTTACAATTAGACGCAACTTTTGTAGTGTTGTGGGAGTCGATTGGCTCAGCTTTCGAAAAGTCAACGGAAATACTTTGGAAAAATATATCAAGCGATTTTAATCGGATTTCAGTCCAGTTATGGAAAGCCTATAAAATGGATTATTTTGATCGACCCATATAACGACTATTCTAGTATTTACTGATAATAATATTTTTATATTTCTTCAACAATTGCCAAGATTTTCATTAGGTTTAAAACATGATATAAAAAATTTAGCCTTCGTTTAAGTGCTTGAAAATTTCAAATAATAATTTAAAATTTTTATGTGCTTATTTATGATGTGTGTTGTCTTTGTGTTTATTAATGTCACGTTTAAATATATAAAAATATACCCAGAATTCTTTTTATTGGCTTTGCTTTAAATATTTCATACGTATTGTTTTTATATCCTTTTCTATAAGTTTAATATAGTGTTTAATCTTTGAAGATCACTGAATAAAATTGCACTTATATTTGGTTATAATAATTCTTTTTTATTATGTTTAAGCTATAAATAAGATTTTATATACTTGGCACAACGCGTTAAAAATGTGTCATATTCTTATACGAAATAATTAAGATTTGTTGAGTTTCGAAAATACTTTTAATACAATTATTTTAAAATGTATTGCAATATTTAAGAAACAACTTGAAAAACAATGTATATCAAAACCATTTACCTTTCTTCACTTAATTCAGTGTAAGTAGAAATTATATTTTTGTTATTTCGAAAAAATCAACAAAATATAATTTCTCATATTCCCGAATTTCGTTTGCAATTATCACCTATAAAAAAAATATCTTTCTTCATTTTGATTGCTCCAATCTGAACCAATGGAATATTTTCGTATAATTTGGACTGTTTGGATGTTTCGTTAATTTGTGTCTGAGTTTTTCTATTTTTCTGTTGACTGGAGCAATTTACGGCAACATGCCAAGCTCATAAAGCATATTATGATGCTCATAAATTATATAATATATTATGAGTCCAAGACAAAATGTGATATTTATGAATTTTACACAAATAACCGAAAAGAACAAGAAAATTGTGTGCATAAAAATGAAAACTATGCACACAACACTACGGGCAAAGGCTATATAAATATAGTATAAATGGAAGATTTACAATATGAATTTTAAGTGAGATACATTTATATATATTTATCTGCATATTTATATGTTTGCAGCGCGCTACATAAATTTATTCACACCTCAATGGAGCGACTCGAAAACTCGCTGAATGACAACGCCCACCGTGCATTGCTTTATGGCTATATATCGTCTATATAACCTATCCAGTTTGAGCTATAGAAAATGAAGTTGACTTGCGTAATGCGCAGCTGGCGAATAAAACGCTTAACGCAAGACGAGGGAAAACTTTGAGCAACCGCCGACGAGTCGAAGGGGGTAGGGCGGGGCGCAGCGGAAACTCAACAAAGCCCCTATTGGTGGCATGTTAAAAAGCAAATAAAAAACATAAAGCACAATTGTCAAGAGGGCCGTCAGCTCCAACCAATAATAAAAAGTAGCAAACAACAAATCTCTGTATATACATATGTATCTCATAGATACACATACACACAGCTACAGATACAGATACAGACGAATGCAATCGAAGCGATAGTCAATACGCTTTTAATTACAACCTACGCGGACCAGTCGTGAGCTCTAGACAGACAGACAGACAGCCCTAACAAGAGTCTTGAATCACTTGAGGCCTGGCCACCATTTAAGGTAATGCGGACCTTGGGTCTACGGTTGGGGAGCGGGAGGGTGCGCGGGGAGGGCCTCTGGCTTGGCATTGGCATTTTGTTCTACGAGTATCTCGCTATCTCATTCAGTTAATTTTGTTTTTGTTTTGTTCGTATTTTTGATTTGTCTTAGTTTTTGCTTTTCGAGGCGCGTGCCATGTGTCATGCAACTTGCGACTTGCGACTATCTAACGCCTCTGCCTCATCAACAACATTCAGCGGAGCGCACGTCGACACCGTCTCCCCATTGACCCACGCACCAACAGCAGCCACAACAACAACAACACAACAACAACAACAACAGCAAAGTTCTCGACGTGCGATAACACGACATAGAAAGCCCACACGACACACACAATTGGCATATGGGCAGATATTATACAAAGTTTCGACTAGTTCTAGACACTGCACGTTGCTGTGCACCTGAATAGAAACGCCAAAGTGTCAAGTGTGACCATTCCATGCAACGGGCACACTGAGAGGAAAATCAAGTGTTCATTAGGACAGCGAATTCTTGATTCAATATTGAAACTCTTTATTTCAAATTCTATTTATACTTCAATTTCTTCATTTTGTTGCACTTAATTTTAACTCAGTCGCGACTATTTTCATAATTAATCTGAATTAAATCACTTACTAAGATAAAAATCAAGAGTATACGCACTTAAATCAAGAATTTCAAAGCTCTAAAACAAAGCAAGATTAATTTGATCGCTTTTGTAAAATGAATCATGCTTCCTTTTTCTCAGTGTAATTAATCGATACTGATTGAGTTCGATTTATGTTTATTAACACTTATAATATACTTTCCATTTAGTTTTGATAAAAAATGCCCCCATCGAATATTTAGAATTCAGAATGATGAGATCTTCAGCTTATAAATTACAGAGACGTAAATAATATTTAGCTCTACAACTATATGGTATTATATTATTATAAGGTTGGAAAAAAATTATCATAGTTTTTGCAACAATATTGTTCTACATGATATAAAAATCTTTATTTTGCGTGAAATTCAAGTCACAAACATTTATTGGAGACATAAATTCAAATAAATAAAATTGATAAATTTAGGAGCTATCACCCCACGTTGGGCGCCAATTAAAGAAGTCGCTTCAATTGTGTTACATTTTGTACACCTACTCTTAATAAATTATTTAAAAATGCATGAATCTCTTCTATTGGTTTATCTACTGGTGTCTATATGCACAATACTTCTATGCTGATATGACAAATTTATTTTCTAGCATGGTAAACTTCAATTAAGCAGTTTGCTAATGCGACAGCGACAAGCAAAAAACAGCCAGAAGATGCATAAATGAATGTTAGCACATTTATGAATGTATTAATAGTATTTTTTTGTTTTCTTACTGGGTGCGCTCGTTGTCTATTGCGGAAGAGGTGCAGCCTCAGTTACAGCTTATACTCGCAGCTGAGTAGCTCCCATTCAATTTTCAATCGGCTCATTCATGTCCATCTCTGGCTCTTTCTGCAGTCAAACATCACTTTATGCCCGCCACTTGTTTTGACATACTATAACAAAATTGTTTCTTTTTTACGATTACCTGTTGAAATATAGGGTATCATAAAAGCGTTCAACAGTGCACAGTAGTGCTTAAAAAAGATTTACAATTTTGGAGCGAGCTAGAAAGTTCAAGTTAAGCCAAATGGTTAAAAAAAAGCTAGAAAGCTATGAACTGAAACTAAACACTTTAATAGTAATCATTTTAATTTATAAAATATAATAAAATAAAAATGATTTTTGTTGATTTATATAAAACAAATTAACTAAAACTGTAAACTTTAACTTTACTGTTAAAAATTTTATAAAAAAGATATAGAAATTATCTGTCAATTTTCATCTTTTGAACTATGTTATGTAATACAACAATTCATCTATGATCTATTCAATAACTTTGGTATGCTTTATAAGGTCCTTCGAGGATATTTGAAAATTGTGTACAATAAATGCAATCTCAAACTCCATATAAAATCTAATTATTCAATATCAAGTTTGCCCTTTTTGATACTTTTCTAGGGTATCTCTGAGTTGAGCAGACGCTGCTGCCCAATGAGTTTTGGTGCCGTAGGGGGCATGTCCGCCCAGTGGGTGTTTCTGCGAGGGGCTGGGCTGTAGGAGATTCTGGCTAGCCATAAACTGCGAAATGAGGCACTTGCAATTGATTTGTTGTGCGCCTATTTAGCTATACCGTTGTTTATGGCCAAAAATGTGCAGTTGAACGAGCGTGTGAGCAACACCCCTCCCCCTTCCCCTCCCCCGTTTCCACTTTCCACTCCCCATCCTGACGCTCTTGCTCTGTATTTCTCTTTTTATGGCCAAGTTGAAGGCGACGACGTCATATAAACTTGTTGTGTGTGGATACTTTATTTTTGGCCAACTGGCGTAATGAGTTTTCATTTTTCACCAGACACGACCTACAGGTGGCTCTAGATACCTTATTATACGTATTCCCCCCCCCCCTCCCCCCCTTGTGCCCCGTCTGTCCCTTGCCATCACTTTTAGCCAAATGATTAAGCCAAATAAACAAATTGGCGAACGTAATTGTGCGCTTTTTATTCTCAGTTTTATAAATAGTACTCGTTTTTTCGGGATTCGAAAACTTTCACACATGAGGCAAAGTGCTATTTTTGGCTATAACTGTATCTATTGTACACATGTCTCTCTCTATATCTCTCTATATCTGGCAGATAACACGGCACGTAATTCCGCGCCGTCTGTTAGCAAATAATGCAACAAAAACAACCGTGAATGTCGCTGAGTATACCCTGTAGGTAGCAAAATCATACAAACAATTTAACTTATTATTTATTTAATTATTTTTACTTGAATTACAAATTCGAGTTAGGCAAAAAAAATTTAAACAAATGTATATTAAAAAAAAAAATAAAATAAAAGGTGTTATTGGGGAAGATATTATTAAAATTATTAAAAACTATTAATAAACATTCTGGGAAAACTCAGAAAAAAAATTAAATTTTGAGCATTAATATTGTCGTTTCTCCATCGATTTCAAGCACTTAAATCTTGAATATCGCAAAGTTAAAAAACAATTAATAATGTTATTTTTAAATTGGTATGTATATTATTAAATCGCCAACAAAATCTGTACAAACGTTAAGCTTTTTCTTAATTTAAAATACATATAACTATATTTTAAACAAAAAAGTGTGTGTACGTGATAAGTAGATATGATCATTATATAATGATCAATAGAAATTATTGTTTAAAAACAACCTCGCAAAAACAAACCAAAGTTTAAACTTTTCTTAATTTCAAATTTGTTAGGCGGTTTTACATTAGAAAAATTCAACTATATTTCTATAATTGATTGATCTTACAAACATGTACATAATTCAATTGATGGCAAACTGATAACACCCCTTTAACTATTTGCAAGGGTATAGCAAACGCTGTCTACGTCAAAATCGGCTGGCAAAAAAAAAAACAAAACAATACATATTCTAATACTATGGGAAATGTATTTTTAGGTCATGGCGTGCTGCAAATGATTTGATTTTTTTCAGTGTTATTTTTTCTGGGGTTCTGATATGGATCACTTGGGTCTCGTGGTATAGCCGGCCGGTCTGCCGTTCATGGTCAGTCTAATTTATACACTTCACAAAAAAATGCACTTTGCGGCACAGACTCGTAAACTAAATTGCATTTTAGTTGAATTTTGCTTGCCCTGGCAACGTTTCAATGTTTCAAAAGTTTCTCTCTCTCTCTCTCTTTCGCTCTCTCTTAGCACAGATTGTTTGTTTATATGGCATTTTGTTTATGTTTAAAACTTGTTGCAATAGAATGCGGAATGCATTTTCATGTGCTGTTATGTTGTTGTTACTTCTCGGTTTTCCCGATGTGCAACCTTGTCCTTAGCACATGAACTCAGAAATTATTTTCTTGTATTTTTGTGGCTCTTTTACTGCGTACGCACACCACAAATGTGCGAAATGAAATGTTATGATTTTTCCTTTTATTGTTTGCGTCTCATTTCAAATGAAAATTGTTCATATAATTCGCATTTACACGATGAAGTTTTTCCATAACGTTATTTAATTTTTCGCTTTGGTTTCTTCGTAGCGTAGGGTATAAGCGTCACATCCTTATTCACCTCAAATATCACTGGGTACGGGTTCAGTTCCCAGCGCGGGCATAATTTAAAAAATAATTATATAAGAAAAATACTCTCATTGTCATTTACCCTATTATATGGATATTTTATTCTATGAAATTAGTACTTAACACACTATGGTATAAGTTCGGAAATCCCATCGCTTTTACACGATGAAATTTTTCTGTACTCAACTAAAGTATTATCGATATACACATGTATTAGCGATTGGTCGATCATTCATTTCAATTGTGTAAAATTAAATCAAATGGATATTCTGGACAACTTTAAAACAGCGACAGCTTTAATGGTCGATGTTTAAAAAGAAAACTTCATCGTGTAAATGCGGACCAGAAATTCAGTTTGGGCAATGCAAGTTTGACAAGCTCTGTAAAACTTGGTGAAAAAGTAGAGTTAATTTTGTTTACAGCATTTGTTTAAATCTATTAGTTTGTTTACGAGACCTTCTTGAGGCCGATTTGGCAGCAAAATATTTTGGAATAATTTCCTAGTAATCGTATCATAAATATTAAAGATCGTATTTATTCAGTTGTGGAATTTTATGGTCTATTTACAGAGCTGTATTAAATAAATAAACTGTATTTGTTAATAATTGTACATTTTGAATATTTGCTATTGCCATCAATTTTAATAAATTATCAGATTCTAATAAAATAATAAATTAACCTTTTTAATACAATTTGCAATGTGTATTAATTTATATAAGTGTCAACCAAGCAAAGTTAATTTACAAATTGAAATTTTTAATTGATGCAATATTTTATTAATTTGTATTTTTTATGTTTATTCTTTCACTTTATTATCATAATTCAAATCGAATTTACTGCCTTGTATTTCTGGTTTTAATTTTATAGCCTGAACCAATCAAACCGCTGCATAATTCCAGAGCGAAACACGCCCCACTTAATATACACTCAGTAAAATAAATGATGATTTTTCCTACAGTATAATATTACAATAATCGTGATTTTGTTGAAATTAAGAGTCCAATATAATTTCATTATGAATTAATCGCAAGTAATGTTGATTAATTTATATAAAATAAATTAATTAAAATTGGTAATAATATAAATAACACTTATGTGAATTGTTTGATCACTTAATTTTTCTCTAAGTGTTGCTGTCTGATCTAGGGGCATTCAAGTGCCAATGCCGGCAAGAAATGTGAATTTCCGGCAACGGCGTTTTTCTTGACCCAGCCACCCTATTTCAGATTTAGGCGCATTTCCAAACAAGATCTAAACAAATCTGTTGGGCCCCAAAACTGCCCATAAATGGTCAAGTGAATCATTTGTTGAAATTTTCGCGTGCTGTTTACGCAGATTGAAAAGTTAATGGGCCGCAGTCGCGCCATATGAGCGTTGATGACGTATTTTGGGAAATCATAACACAAGCCAACGGAGAGAGAGATAGAGAGACAGAGCGAGAGAGCGAGAGAGCGCGCGACTGGGGTACCTGTTGTCTTGTTGCCCCCTTTTCGAACTGAGAGATCGCAGCCGGAGCGTGTACTCACCACGAAACTCACCACACGCCGAGCGCGGGCCTGGCAAACTGTTGATTGGCTGCTCTGCGCGTGCGCCGCGAAAATGGCTGCAGCGCAGGGAGGCAACGAGCCAAGCGATTGGCTGCCGGCATCTCTGCCATGTGTGTGTGTGCGTGTGCTGTGACGCGCGAGTTCCCCACGAGCGTTCGAAGTCTTATGGGGCGCGTGCCGAGTAGGGGCAATGCTTGCTGTATTAGTGTGTGTGTGTGAGAGCGCGCTCTCTTGGCGCTCGTTTGTTGAGTTTCATTCATAAAAACCGAAAGAGGGCGCATCTCGGGTCTCAGTTGTGTGCGAACAAGCAAACGCGACGGTTGGAAATATTCAAAAGCCAAGAGCCAAAAGCTGAAAGCTGAAAGCGCTTCAAGTGAAATAAAAAATAGATAAAAAATAGAAAATATATATTTAAAATATATACGGATTGAAAGCGGCAACAATAACAACTTTTGTTGTATATCTAAAGATAAAGCAAGCGCAAATATTGCCACAAATTGCGTGAAAATTGTGCGAAAAATCTCTGAAACTAAGCGTGAAAGGATATTGCTAAAAAGAGAAAGAAAAACTTACATTTTATGAATGAAAATCTGCTGTGAACTTGTGACGTACACCATCAAAAGCAATTCGAGAGAAAATCCCAAAGAAAAACCCAAGCAGGCGGCACGCTCTTTCCAAAACATGTTAACTTCAATATCTTATTGATTTGACGATTTTGGAAAACTCAAGCAAAGCAGTCTGTGTCTGTGTGTGTGTGTGGAAAATTATCTGTGTGGGCCTGTGATTGAGCCGCAATCCATAGAGGATTGCTAAAAACAAAAGGAAAAACTAACTTTAGCACGTGCCATTGCGATCCAGGTGATTAAATTGTGTTTAATATAATATTAATCAGATAATATATAGTATATAATCGGCTAAATATCTATAGTTTGTGCCACGTTAATCACAAAGCAAACGCCTTGTCACATTTTTAATTTGCGCAAATAATTTGTTGAAAATTTGAAAACCTCGTAAAGTTTATTTGTATTTCTAATTTCTGTGCTAATTCAGCGTGTTGTCAACGCTCGGGAATTAAATAATTCCAATCAAAAAGTTCTTCGTGAGATTTAGTATGCTGATAAAAACTTTTAATGCCATTGTGAAACATCTAGTTAATTGTAGAATTAATCGTTTGCGGAGACAATTTTAAATGCTGTTGTTGGAGAAATCTCTTAGCTAAAATTTGTATAAGAATTTAAATGTTGTAAAAAAGTTTTCAAATTATACAAATTACTGAAATCAAAAAAAATATTAGTTTTGTTTATAGATACTATTTTTTTACAGTTTCAAGTTACAGATGGAGAAATTTAATTACAAATAAAAATAAAATATTTTAAATCAATTAATATAAACTTTAATCAATTAGTGAACTTGTAAAAAGTTTAATTATTTGTTTTTAAAAAATTTGTGGAAAAGTTTAAAAACCATTCAATTAATTTTATTTGACGCAAATACTAATTTCACGATCTGCCATTTTTATAAGTTGACAAGAGTTTTATATCTAAGCTTCAATTACAAATAAAATCTAAAATTGTATAGAATATTATATATAATTTAATTAATAAAACTACAAGCAATTTAATATTTGGTAGATTTCAGTTGAAAGAAGTGAATTATAATAAGTTATTTTATAATAATTTATTCTTTTTTTTATTATTTAAGTATTTATTTTATTATATTTATTTCGCAGCAGTTAAAAAATATTTTGTATATAAGTGACTACTATATTGCATCAACAATTGTTTAAATTTTAAAAAATATATACCTAATCAATTTAACTTGATTTATTTTGTTATTTATATTGGCAGAAGTTTTTTAAAAATATTTTTAGTTAATTAGCGTGTTTGTGGCATCAATGATTGGTTTAATTTTGATCAGAAATATTTCTGCTCTACGTCTGAATTATTTGTGTTTTAATTTTTTTGGCATTTCGTTTATATTTTACATATATTCAAGTCTTGCCCTGGCGCTGGCCAAGTGTCTTCCTGCAAATGCAACAATTGCAACAGTTTTATTAGATGTAATCCAAGCGAATGATGCATAAATTCATTTAACGCACAATAAAAATCTCTGCACGTTATTATAGCCAGAAAAAACCCGCCAACACCTGACAGCGCCGACAACATTGTGGCATACAGATATATATTTATACTTAAATGCATAGAAATATCTTTGTAATTAAATTATTGCCATTGCACTTTGCGCTTAATTTAAAACACAAAAATACAGAAATACAAAATGCATAATATTTCTTGCTGTTTACAATTTAATGGCACATCTAGGTGCATGCTAAAAGTTTTTCCAAATGCCGCAACAAACCATAAACCATAAACCAGGCTGGCAGAAGTGGCAAAAGGAAAAACAATTAGCAAAATGATTTACGTGCAGCCTCCCATGTCCAGCAACAGCTGAAAGACAACATAATTTTTCAATTTCCCAGTTTTCTTTTTCTTTCTCTTCTATTATGTTGTGTATTTAACCAAATAATTATGACATCAAAACAAAACTACCGACGGCTGCGCTTAGCACTTGCCTCTGGCCTCTTGCCTCTTGCCGCTTACCTCTGATGCCCCTGCTGCTGCTTCTTCTTCCCAGTGCAAATGGCACTTTGACACCAAGAAGGTGGCTGCCACAGGGGGCGAGGTGCAAGGGGACGCGTGCAGCCTCTGACTGGCAGCCAAGGCAAACAAAATGCGCAGAGAGTACGCCCAACTAAGTGCCGCTAAAATGATTTTAAAATATATATAAAATACGCAGACTTGTTGTTTTAACATATGCATACCCTGTAAAGCGGCAGCTGGTGTTGTGTATATAGAGCTAACGAAACAAAACGCATTCAACGCCCAAGTTTTCTCTTCCCATTTTTGAACAATATTTTTGCTAATCTAGTATAATTTGTAGATCGATTCAATTGAATTAAACAATCAGTTTCCTTTTCGAAATAGTTTGGTAATTGCTAGATCTGTTAAATAATGAAACGGAGTAATGTTTAGTCAATAACTATGGAATACATATAAAATGTGTTCTATAGTCTTAAGTTTAATTTACAATAAACTACATATAAATTGTTTTGCAAGTTAATACTATAATTTAAATATATATTTATGAACAGATGATATTTAAAAATTGTTTATACAATATATTTAATACTATTTGCTCTTATTGAAATTCAATTAAAACAGAGGATTTTTTAATTAAAATAAATTGATAATATTAATTAAGAAGAAGAGCTTTATTTGTTTTTTAAGTTATTAAATTTTGGTATTAACCATTCTGGTTGGGCGGCAAAACTTTAATGCAAATTATGATGCATCATATCTCTCATTCCAATTGTGGTAGAAAAGGACGTGTGATCTGCGTATGCTATATACCTGGTATAGTTTCCGAGATCTCAGCATTTATACAGTCGGACAGATCAAGAATATATAAACTTTATGGGGTCTTCCACGCCTTCTTTTGCCAGGGACATACATTTGCTCAAAGCTAACTCTGTACAGGGTATACAAATAATAATAGTCTTATTCTTATAATTATGGTGATTATTATTATCCTATTATTATTATTATTCTGTTTGAACTATACCTCGGCCAGCCCAATGAGTATAGAAACGTGTTTTAAATATCATACGAGAGCCGTTAAAAGCTGCATTGAAAGTAACCAACTGTCATGCGAGTAGTGTACAAATTCATAAATTAATTAATAAATTCCTCGCAGAAAATGTCGCATATTATTTATAGGGTATCATGTGTGTATGCAAGTGTGTTGAAGTTGTTGTTGCTGTTGTTGTTGCTGTTGCTGCAAGCGATTGCTGTACTGCCTGCGGCTGTTTATTTTCATTAATTGTTCTCATGAGGAAAACACCAGGGCAACACCAACAGCAACAGCAACAACTGCAACATCAACAGCAACAGCAACAGTTGTAGCTGTTGGCATGAAAAGTGTGACAAAGTGTTACGCATGCAAAGACGGCGTCAGCAAAAAAAGATACATTTTCCATGTTGCAAGTTGTTGCTGTTGTTGTTGCAAGTTGTTGTTGTTGCTGTTGCTGTTGCACTGCTTAACTTGTTGGCTGGTTTTTGAGTTGTCCGGCTCGCTGCCCGCTGCGTGAATGATGGACTTTGTCTTTGTCTCCTCTCTCTGGATGTTGTTGTTGTTGTTGTTCGTGTCGCATGCGAGCTGCATGCTGTATCTATGTATCTGCCAGATACTTTTACTGCACGTCTTTTGCATTTTGACTAATGACGCCGCCTCTCTCAAGGCGTTTCTCCAATTTCTTTTTATGTTAATAAACAACAACAATCGCCCCTACGTCTCATTGTTGTTGTTAATTGTTTTGAGGTTGCGACTCAAGGTTATTGGGCCACATTACTGCGGTATACGGTATCAAATCCCCTCAGCTCCTCAGCTATTTATGCAAATCTGCCGCCAGCCTGTCATTGCATAAGGCAAAACCCACATAAAACAATCACAACAAGCTCAAAATAATACTAAAAATAATAGAGTACATAACAAAACATAATAGTAGACGGCAAAACCAACAAATTGCAGTTTATTTTTGGAGTCGCTAAGTAGCCAAGTCCATAAGGTCGCAACTTAATCCACCATAAACACTTCAAGCCACAAAAAAAAATATATAAAAAATTCCCAATAAAAACAATAAACAATGTTTGAAGATGCATTGAAAAATGTTGTTATCTACAGAGTTGACTTGACTATCTTACGGATCGCTTTCGATCGGTCCACTTGCCACAGCCAAACAAATTGGCGCCCATCTATCGAAATGTTAACACTCTGGCCAGAACCCCAAATGAAACTACGGAACCAGTCAGACCCATACACTGACACAGACAGTCCGACAGACAGAAGGACAGAGAGACAGAGAGACAGCAACAACAAACCGGTTTGGCAAAACTTAATTAAAATAATATCAACATAACAATTTTTATTTAGCTTTTTTGCTGCCTTTCTTTCTTCCTCAATCGCTGTAGCTGTGTGCCAATATTCATTCATGGCGAATATCTTTAAACGCGACTCGATCTGTGTCTAAAACTAAAGACTAAAGACTAAAGACTAAAACTACCAACCAAACATCTAGCCAAAATGCTATGCAAAATTATGCAGAGTGAAAGAAACAGGCAGTCGGAAAGAGCGAGAGACGGATGCATAGACGTAGAGTTAGACGGGCGGTTGGCAGACATCAAGATTTACTACACATATAGCTCTATATGTGCTTTATACAGTCTACCCTAGCTAAGTTGAATTTCAAGCTTTAAAAATGTATATTCAAATTTAATTTCTCTCAAAGTTTTAAAATGTCATTTCTTTAACCTAAAGATTTTACATTCTGTATTTTGAAATACCAATATAAAAAAAATTAATAAATATGCATGGTATGTCTGGAAATTTTTAAAAAGAATTTCAAGACAAATATTAAAACATTTAAAAAAAAATATATGAAATACTAGGAAATATTGAATATTCTTGGGGAATATTAACAATTCAAAAATGTATGTTTTGGAATGCTCAACAACGAAAATGTTGTAAAAATAGCAGAATTTTCATAAAATTAATAAAAGGATATAATAAAGTATTCAAGTATATTAAAAGGTATGGGTATAAATTATTTATATTTAAAAGTATTGAAAAATGGTGTATTATATTGAAAAGTATTTGAAGCTTTAAAAGAATTTCGAGAACATAAATATTTTGATCGCT
Organism: Hypselothyrea guttata; assembly: GCA_035045125.1. Classification (NCBI taxonomy): domain Eukaryota; kingdom Metazoa; phylum Arthropoda; class Insecta; order Diptera; family Drosophilidae; genus Hypselothyrea; species Hypselothyrea guttata. Next base: position 34,150 of record JAWNNJ010001524.1, read on the forward strand.
TATTTTAATTAATTATTTTTATTAAATATTTTAGACTTATATTTTGGGTCATTTGATGTTATTTTAACCAAATTTTGAAAAATATTGTGAAATTGTTTTGGTCCGACAATACAGAAAATAGTGTATAGGTTGTGAACACTGTAGTGGGCTAACTTAAAATGTAAATGTCTGTGGCACGAACAACAGAAACAGCAACAACAACAACAGCAACAACAACAACAGCAACAACAACAACATCAACAGCAACGACAACAACTTGAACGCTGGCAGCTCCGCTTCGCTTATATAGATTTTTTCTGGCTTTTTTAAGGGAGTGTCAATTGTTAGCCAAGTTATTAAGCGCACAAGAGGAAGAAGAAGCTGAAAGAGCAGCAGGCGCAGTGGGCGGGGGAGAGGGCAGGCGCAGAGGAAGCAGCCTCGGCAGCAGAAGAAGCTGGCCAAGATCGAGAGAGCCCGATCTCAGATCACCAACCAGTTCAGCTCAAACTCAGCCTCGGCTCAGCTTCAAGTTGAGTTCAAACAAACACAGCGAGGGGCTGGAGGGGAGGGCACAACAATAACAACAACGAGAAAAGAAAAAACTACGAGTGCCAATGTGAAGGATTCATGTGGCACTCGCGTATTCAGATACAAATCTTTGATCGACTGTAAAAATTATTGACTACGCCGCATAATTTTATGAATGAATGGAACCAACAACAGCAACAACAACAGCAACAGCAACTCAGACAAAACTGTTGTTTCTCTGCTCTTCGGCCGCTTCGTGATCACAGCACGCGCTCTACGCAGATACAAATGTATCTGTAAGTGTGCCTCTGTATCTTTGTATCTGTGGCATATCCGTATGCCTCTGCCTCTGTCTGTGTGTGTGTGTGTAATTTTCATGCTGCGCTGACAGAGCCGAGTCCGTCTCGAGTGCACTTTTGCCACGGAAATTATGCGTGAAATCAAATGTAAATAAAAAAGCAAAAGTGCCAAAACAGACAAACGCCGCATGTGTGTCTGTCTGTCTGTATGTGTGCATATGTTGTTTGTGTGTTGCCTCCAGCTTGCGGCAAGCGACATCGCGGCTTTGGGGCACGGTAGTTATTTTGGCGCATAGCTGCCTGTCAACACGAGTGCACTTGTAATGCAAATCAACGCGGTCAAGTCGAACCGCACAGACGCACTCGACAGGCGATGACGCCACAGCCTCCTCTCGCTGACGAGATGCCACAATAATAATAATAATAATAAAAATAATATACAATTATGCCCGATGCGAAAGAGCCTCCATCGGGTACGTTTAGTATGTGCAGACATCTAAAAGTTAAGGCAGAGTTTTTATATTTAAAAAAAAACTTCACTGAAAATTATTGCTACGCGGTATATAAATCTCACCTTTTTTCATTGAATCTCCTCCAAATTTGCATTGTTATGGATATTATCTTCCATAATTTGGAAATAGCTTCTAATCAATTCTTTAAATTTATTTAATTTAATTTTAATTTCAAGTGGTTCATTATAAGACCTAGTTCTAGTCAGTGTTGTACATTTTCTTTTGAAAGAATGGGCTGTCGCATAGATCGCACAGAACATTGTTCTGAAATAAAGTCGGAAAACGGTAACGGGAAAAACTGTTCTGTTGTTCTGCCATACAGCATCCGACTGATCGGCTGCGTTCTTACAGATTTTTAAATTCTTCAATTACAGTAGCGCTTCTCTTAGAAATATATGTATCTATTGTGCATGTTTAATGTAGATTCAATGTTGCATTTGTTGAGCACTTAGGGCAACTCTTTGTGCAATTAATTAAGCTATTGCCAATCAAGTACTCATGAATATATTCGAAAGAGAAAATGGTTACAGAGTTTAAGCAATGTATAAGTTTTTGTTTCGCTCGTCAATCATAACTTAATTTCATTCAAAGAGCGCAATTAATCCCAGCACTGTTTGCCACTGCTTTAAGTGCTGTCGAGCACTCACGACTGGCACATCGTCTTGGCCATTTCGCACTTGCAGCTGGAGGCTGGGGGCTGAAGTCAAATCAAAGACATTTGCCAAATTATAAGCCAAGTTTATGGCATAGTCTAAGCGAGGCTTTAATTGCGCTTGCGCAACGTCTGCAGCATTGGGCCGTTGCGTAAGGTCAATGCTTGACCCAAAGCGGCAAGCGCCAACTGACCCACTTGCCACAGCTAGCCACAGCTTGCCACGGCTTGCCACATGGGGCAGCATGAAGAAGAGCATGAAGAGGGGGAAGATGGGGCAGTAATGAGGTGGGCAACTGTGGGAAAGCGACTTGTTCTACTTCTCACTGTCTTAACTGTCGCATAAGCTTAAGTGTTTAATCGATTTTAATTTAATTGCTTAAGACGTAGGCGCAACTGTGGCATCCATGGCAACAATTTGTGGCACGAAAATTAAATTGTTTGTTTGCCTCATAAATTGTTGTCAACTTGTTGCTGCTCCGCACTCTCCCCCTTAAACTCTTATGCAATTGAACAGCTGTCACGGCAATTCAATTAAAAATCGTTTTTTTACCAAAAGTTACAAGCAAATTGTATCTTTTTTGTAGTTTTTTAGTGCGTACCACCCGCTGTGGCAACTGTAGTAATAATAATGTTGCAATTAGTTTCTATCTAATACCTTCGCTTGCCAACAGTCTCAGGTGAGCTGCTGCTGCTGTTATTAAAATGTTAATTTATGTTCATCATTAGGTGGCAGCTGTGAAACAGACAACCTCAATGCGTAAACAGTAGCTGGCATGGGGTTTAGCTCTTAACTAGTCAGATGATATATGAATTAGGCTTTTAGCCGGCAAGTTCTTTAAAATATCAACTTGTATTGCTGAAATTACACTGAACAAAATAAACTGCATGGCTGCGAAGGCAAATAATCAATTCTTTATTATTTTTAAAAATTATAATCTTGCTGCATATGCCAAGAGATATTCTAAGTGATATTCAAAGCCTGCTTACGAAAATAATTGAATATATAAAAATGTGAATTTTAAATCAACGTACTTAAGTTTAAGTTTGCATTAAAATTAACTTAACAATCCCATTATAATTGCATGAAATATTTATTTCAAATTAACTTAGATTAAGTAACAATCATTATTTATTTTGTTCTTAGCTGTGCTTTAAAATGCTATCCAATAACTTAGTATCATTAACTTTGGAGGATTGTGAGATAGTTTAATTTAGTAAAATGTCAGTTTGTTAACATTTTTGGAATCTATATTTAAGATACATAAATATTTTTTTTTTTTTGTGTTTCAATAAGAGCAGACAGTGTTAATTAACAACTAAATGCAGTATTTCCCTAAATGGTGAATTTATTGTATATCGATATACATCTTAACTAACAGATTTAAATTAAAAAAAATGATACCAATCAAACTTTAAATATCGGCATGTCCGACTGTTATTTATTTATATAATATATCTAAATTTTTGCTTAATGTCTCCTTGCAGGCGGCGTAGCCCCTGGAACCCCATCAGCGGCCATGATCATGGAAGGGCTTGAAACCCTGGTGGCGCCAACGCATCACGCATTCCTGCTCACCGAGTCGGCCGCTGCGGCCCACTTCAACTTGAGCTTCGACACGTGCCTCTTCAAGACGAGCACGGCGCAGAGCAGCAGCCCCTCAGCTGCCGCCAGTTATCTGAGCTCCGCGCAGTTCGGCCCCGTCCTTGTCGGGGGCAGCAGCAGCAGCAGCGGCAGCAGCAGCTCAACGGTTGCTGCCAGCAGCAGCGGCAACTGCAACAACAGCGGGCTCACATTGTTGCACTATACAACAGCGGCCAACAACTCCGTGCTGCGGGCGCGCAATCAGACGGCCACGCCCACACAGGGCGGCAGTCCGGGCAACGTGGCAGCGCAGCCCATCGCAGGCAGCGCAGCGGTCGGCGCCAGCAGCGGACGCAACTCGGCATCGCATCTGAGCCTGCTCAACACCAGCCAACAAAGCCCCGTTACGGCCAGCGAGCACGGCGTAGCCGTGGAGGCCAAACAGCTGATTGAGGCTCTGCCCGGCGATCTCAACACGCCGGTGACCACGTCGAGCGACATCCCCTCGTTCTTCGGCCCATCCACCGTGGTGGAGCCACCTCCAATTACTGGTAAGCAAAAGGGGATATACATACTTGAAATAAGAATGTAAAATTGTAACCAAGATACTAAAGCAATTGTCCCAGTTTCAATGTAGAAGATTCGCCATAGATTCTAGGCATGGCAAGTTATAATTCGAATTGGTTTTGAGACTTGCAAAAATGTAAGAAGTTTTGTACCCTGTATTTCAAATGTTAAATGCAATGCCCCTGTTACGCCCTAATCGTAAAACCCGAATAAAACACGTTATATTCAACTTAGAAGGTTGTTTCTCAGAGTATATATTCTTTACTATTTTATTTATTTATCGTAAAAAGTGGATTGATAAACGCAGAAGCTATTATAGAAACAACATTGCGGGCTTTGCCCCGTTTGCCCATTGAATCATAGTTTCATGTTTAAATAAACAGTGTAATTATCGTAACGATATATCAAAATATTGAAAGTTTTGGTTGGATTTTAATGAATTTTTAAACAATTAATTTCTATAGGATTAAGCTCAATAAGATCCAAGCAGTCTATACAAAAAGTTTGGACATTATGATCAACATGAGGCTTGAGTTCACATAGGTCACTTGCAGCTAAGACTCTTCCAAATAGGAATTATATTTATTGTACATCGCCGAATGTCGTACAAAGTTCTCAGTAACCTGCACATCAAATTCTATGTTTATGCCTGCATCCCAAGTTTTTATTTACAACTGCTTAACAAACTTAATAACAATACCCAATACTCACTTCAAATAGCTTCACAAAACCAGCATAGCCTGCCGGTAAGGGTATCCTATCAAATAAAGCCTTATGCATGCATCGTGTGTAGTTTTGCCTTTTGGTCTGCTTTATCTCGAGCTCTGCTAATGGATGCAGCTGCCACATGCAACAGTTGCAGTCTCTTTCGCCCTGGCTCTAAATATGCAACTAATCCGTTGTCAGGCTTAAGTCGCTACATAAATCAGTCTCAGAGCAAGGAAATGCCCTGGTCTTGTATGAGATCTCAGCCGCTCTCTCGGCTCTTTCGCTTATTTGCTTTTCGGGCAAAACAAGCTCAAAAATCAAAAGCAAACATTCGAAAATGTCAAGTACCAATTTTGATTATTTAAATATTGTGTTTGCTTTTGGTTTTCTTTTGTTTTGTGATTTCTGTTTTTATTAATTATGAAGCATGTTAAGTGACACTGAAGAGCTTGACATATATATTGTGTTTTGTTGCTTTCAATGTCTGTAGATCTGATTAAATATTCTTTTTTTAAGACCTTTTTAATTAATTGCAAATAAATTCACTTCGAGAGAGGCGGAGAATATGCGAATGAGTCTGACAGATTGTCTCTCTTGCTAAAACAGCAAATAACACTTAATTAATCAAACAACAACAAGCATACAAATAATAATAATAATACATAATAGCAACAACAACAGCAACAACAACAACAGTAACAACAACAATATGGTGTTGTCGCGGCACATGTATTAAACATTTCCGTTCAGTGTCAATGTTTCGAGCGCAATTTACTCGACTCGAGATACGACCGGAGCTCCCGTTCTAGACGATATCATATATACATATGCACATTTATATATGTATGTATGTATATTGTAGAACTCGCATCTGACAAGAACAATTTCTAATTGAATTAAGGCAAAGCAAATAATGTATACTAGATTTTCCCGCGAACGCTATCAAAAACAATTGAGTTTAATTGCTCGCGTCATATTATGATTATTTTCTTTTCTCTTTTCCTCTCATTTTCGCTTTTTGCAGATCAGCTAAGAACCGGGTAATTTGCTAGATTTCAAATAAAAACTGTAGTCTAAGCACTAAAACTATAGTTAATAAAGTGAAGGTCAATGAAAGTACGACTTTTGCATAAACTGTACTTTTTTACCACGCCTTCTAGAATTTTCGTCTTGTGTAAGTTAGAAAGTCCGAAAAAGTCAGAGCTTTGTAGCTGGAAATATTAAAGTTATCTTATTTATGTCAGGAAAACAAAATGTTTCAAATTGTATTACATAATTAGGGATGCCTTCGCATAAAAAAATAACTTAATATTAAACATTAAATTATTAGTGAGATTATTAAAAGATATTTTAGTTTCCCATAAGCTGTTCGCATTCCAAATTTAATAGCTTTAGCTCGACTCAAGACTGAGTTTCGTGAGGCTGTTTCCTTAAATAAGTGTCTGAACGACTTGAGCTGTTCTCTTTTTAGGGTATATCAAGTATACCAATTGAAAATGCATAAAATAAGCCATTATAAATGCAGAGAGTCGGATATGAGTGTGTGTGTATGTTAGAATACATTTAGTGGCTGAAATAGCTAAAAATTGGACGCGTCGCGCCAAAAAATGTCACTCATAAATTTGGCGCAGTCGCCTGACAAGCTCCGCTGCCCACGCAAGAAAAGAAATAGCCACGGCTCCTTCCGAAAAGCAAGAAATTGTCAGCAAAAGATTTTCCAAAAGAAAACACCAGAGACAAAGAAATAAATAACAAATTCAGCGGGACAGAGAGCGAGCATAAGCTGAAATACATTAAAACAATTTGCATGGTTTTTCATTTTTCCTCTTTTTATTTTTTATTTTAGCTTATTTTTCTAGACAATGATAAAGCAGCTTTTAATCGCTAAACTTGGCAGCTAGTGCTGGCAGTAAAATACATATGACTAAACTCGACATGTCCAAATTAAATGAGTTATGTAGCCAGACCCTTAGACCCTGTAGACAATATTGTCTGCTTACAAATTTGCAAGAGAAAAGTTTGACATTAATTATGGCCCATTATAATATATTATATTACTATATATTGTGAGTCAGTTGGGTTCGCTGCCAGAGCCAAAGTTTTCTCTGAATTCCTGCCCCCTTTGCACCACTTATGCCCCACATTGATGTCGCAGCACATTAGGCTGCAATGCAACTCAATCAATAGCCAAGCCAAGCCGAACTGTAGCTGTATCTGTGTATCTGTGTATCTGTGGCATTAATGACCACCACAAATACGAGCATGCCCAACGTCATCATCTTCAAAAAGAAAATGCAAAAAAGGAAAACAGAGTACACTCCAGTCCGAAACGGGTCTGCAATCTTTTGCATACCCCAGCTCAGGGCCAAGCGGTAGCCGCGTAATTAGTCTTCTGCCCGACACTTTTGCCTGTGCCTAGAGATGAGCGCGTGACACGATTCACACGATTGATCTTGAGGGAGAACAATTCAATGCACGTTCAGAAACAAAATATATGTATATTAATTACACAACATTCCAATATGACATAGTATAAAGTTCGTATTAATGTTTCACAATATTTTTATTATTCATCGTTTTAGTTTATTTCATTATTATCTAATTACATTTTTTTAAATACACGTCATTTCATGATTAATTGTTGCTATGGTAAAAAAAAGAAAAAAGGAAATATTTGAATTAATAAAGCGGAAGGCACGTCGGAGCTTCCTTAGGTTTCTTCTAGAATACAAACATAATCATCCTTACAACTTAAACAGTTGAGTTTAAAAATAAAAAATAAAAGGGAAAAAAGGTTTGAACTTGGGCTGTGAAAGCCAGGCCTAGAATTATGCAGATGGGTTCGTTGATGATTAAAGTTAGGCGGAGAGTGGCTCCTGACATGACTGTATGAGGCATTCTCTTCAAAACCAGAGATTTACGAGGTCGAACCGCACTGAGACCTACTCTCATATATAGACAGTTGACATTTTTCAAATCTACGGACTCTGATAAGAATGTTTGGCAATATAAGAAATATTACTTACTGAACTATAATAGCTGTGTTTATTTTTATTTAAAGCCTGAGTTTTAGTTTTAATTCAGTTTATCAGTGTAGCTAGTGAGTCGTGTTTTATTCGTGTATGGCTGACGATGGTGGCCAGCACCGACAGCAGCAGCAGCGACAACGGCAACATTGAGCGATGAGCGATGATGCCGACCTCCCGTGTTGTTCGATTTCCGCGAAATCAAAGCGGGCCCAGCTGCAACAGTTGCAGTTGCAGTTGCAGTTGCAGCAGCCCATATAACACTTAGCGGCCAATGCCAGGGCCATTCAGGCGAACTGTGATTGATATCACAGTGCAACAATGCAACAACATAAAAAACAAAACCCACAGCCGCAACAACGGCGGCAATTGCTATCAAAGCACCGCAGCAATGCTTGCGGCATATCAAGTTTTTTAGCTGATCTGCAATAATTATTTTTAGCCTTAAATCGAAATGAATCGGAGTTAACAATTTGGACATTTCTCTATTGCATTGCAGGCTCAATTGAATCGGAGGATCTGTCGCTGGAGCCGCAGATTGTCTCCGTGGCGAGTCCCGTGTTGTCGTCGTGCAGCCCGTTGAAGGAGGAGCGCAGCACGCCCCCTGCGCTGTCCATAGTCAAGGAAGAATCAAGTAATAATAGTTGTAATATGTACCCACTACACAACAACAACAACAACAACAGCCATCACACATCATCAACATCAACAACAACAGCTGCAATCACCACCGCCACAGCAACAATAGCAACAACAACAGCCACAACAAAACAAACAGCCAGCGACAGCAGCAACACTGAAAGTGTTGGCTCGCCCGCGGCAACAGCAAACACAGCTGCTGGCAGCAGCAATACACAGCAGCAACAGTTGCATCACAACAACAACAACAACAGTCACTGTCAACACCAACAACAGCAGCAGCAGCAACAACAACAACACATGAGCTCGCCACAACACCAACAACAATACCAGCTACAACAACACCAAATACTACACCAACAACAACAACAGCAACAATTGCCACACCATCACCATCATCATCATCATCATCACCATCATCACAGTCAACAGCAACATGCACACCAACAACACCTACAACAGCAACAACACCAACAGCAGCAGCAACAGCAGCAGCAACACCAACAGCAGCAACACCAGCAACAGCAACAACAACAACAACACCAACACCAACAACACACACACTACCAACAACACGCATTACAACAACAACAACAACAGCCCGGCAAAATCTCATATCGTGGCATTTTCACCACCACAGGCAACAACAACAGCAACAGCATGAACGCCGCTCAGCAGCTGCAGCAGCAGCAGCAACAACAACAGCAGCAACTAGCCTCGCCGCAGCTTAGCGTGTTGCCCGGCCAGATGTCGCCACCATCGCACAGCCTGGGCAACAGCTGGGGCCTGCCCAGTCCGGACAAGTCCCTCTATCCGACGCCCATGTTCAGCCTGCCCACCCACTACGCCGTGCAACAGCAGCAACAACAGCAGCAACAGCAGCAACAACAGCAGCAGCAGCAACAGCAACAGGCTGCCGCTGCCACGCCCTCTCCGCTGTACGACGATGGGCGTACTGCCGTAGCTGTGGCGGCGCAGCATGCCGAGCTGCTCGGCCTGAGCATGGACTGCACGCCCTTGTTGCTGAAGCAGCCGCCACCAACATACACAGGTGCAACCGTATCGCCGGCGGGTTTCGCCAGCTTGGCGGAGCTGCAGAGCAGCCACGAGCAGCTGCAGCAGCAGCAGCAGCAGTACGCGGTGCGCCAGCAGCTGGGCGTGGCCACGCCCAAATATCAGTGGCTCGATACGCCCGCCGACTATGCAGCAGCAGCAGCTGTGGTGCAGCAACAACAGCAGCAGCAACAACAGCAGCAGCAGCAACAGCAGACGCTGGTGCTGCCAGGACCCACCTCCTCAGCCAGCTCCAGCAACGCGGCGCTGGGCGTGCTCATACCCAAGCAGGAGGCCTATCCGGACATGCAGCCCGGCTCCAATGGCACCGGATACTCCAGCGCCTCCGCCGCCGCCGCTGCCGCCGCCGCCGCTGCTGCCGCCGTGCAGCTGGCCGAGTACAGCCCCTCGACGAGCAAGGGACACGAGATACTCTCGCAGGTCTACCAGCAGAGCAGCGGACCGCTGACGCTGGTGCCCGTCAAGCCCCGCAAGTACCCGAACCGGCCGAGCAAAACGCCGGTGCACGAGCGTCCCTACGCCTGCCCCGTGGAGAACTGCGACAGGCGGTTCTCCCGCTCGGACGAGCTGACCCGCCACATACGCATCCACACCGGACAGAAGCCATTCCAGTGCCGCATCTGCATGCGCAGCTTCAGCCGCAGCGATCACCTGACCACCCACATCCGCACCCACACGGGAGAGAAGCCCTTCAGCTGCGACATCTGCGGGCGGAAGTTCGCGCGCTCGGATGAGAAGAAGCGGCATGCCAAGGTGCATCTCAAGCAGCGCATCAAGAAGGAGTCGAAAATGAGTCGCGAGCAGCAGCAGCAGCAGCAGCAGCAGCAGCAACAGCAGCAGCAACAGCAGTTGCAACAGCAGCAGCAGCAGCAACATCAACAGCAGCAACATCAGCAGTACCAGCACCATCATCTGCTGCATGCCGCCGATCTGGCCATTGTCAGCAGCAGTGCGACCAGCATGTAGACCGCAGAGAACTCAACGTCATCGATTGATTCCCAGCAGCAACAGCAACAGCAGCAACAGCAGCAGCAAAAGCCACGCCGACAACAGCAACAGCCATCCGGCTTTGAGCTGGCCGCTGAGCTTGGCCTAGAGCTGAACGCCAGCCCGCTGCCCTTTGAGCTCACGTTGACATCAGATTACGGCACGCTCTCCCCGCTGACCAGTCCGCTGGAGTACAACTACGTGCTGGTTAGTCCGGAGTGCAGCGAGTTGCTGCTGTGCAGTCCGGAGGATACGCTTAGTCAAGGCCTTTAAATTCGCGCCCAATTAACCGAGAACAATAAGCTCGCCGCACTTATGATATTTCATATATAGATTTTATATAAATCAGAGCTCGTAAGAATCGGTCAATCAAAATTTTGTACGCGGTCTAGCTCTGAGAAATGATTCCAAAAAGTGAAAAAATCGCTCGCTCTCTGACTAGCGTCCACCTTTTTGTTTCGCTTTTGCTCTCGGTCTATGATTTTGTTTTGAGCGTAATAAACGATTCGGTCTCTCTCCGATCGATCAAAAAGAGTATATAGTATTACTATATTGCTCAGACCGAGAGCAAACGAGTCAAAAGTTAAAATGGGCAGCTCTAACAAAGATCAACCTGAACCAAAATTGTTTTCGAGCGGTCTTCTTGGATCTTTTTGCATTGAGTCAATGATAGAGTGTTTTTCGGGACATCCCGCACTACTAGAAGCGATAATTGCGAGCTCTGATATAAATGAAGCAATCGCTAAGCAGGAATCAATCGCTGATGCTGAATTTGACAAAATAAAATAATTTAAAAAAATTAAAAATAATGCTAGGCCACAACATGGCTATTTTCAAATATTAGTTTCAAGTTTTTGTGGCGCTCAAAACTTGCGCATATCCCAAAAAAAAATAATTTTAAATACCACACGCTAGCTTTTTCTTCAAATTATTGCTTAGCATTAAAATTAGCTAAATAAATACAAAAGTTGTAGCCGTAATTTTTGGGTTGTGCTATCCACAAAATCTATGCAAGACATTAAACTAAAAAAATCACAAATATAGCCTATATAACCACAAACAAGTTACTAACCGTTCAAAGTCTACAGAAATATAAAAATAAAACTTACAAAACTAACAAATAGCATTAATAACAATATTTAACTTATGTCTCTAATACTGTGATCTCATGTGTAATAATTATTAATTTTAATTTCTTAAAACTAAACAAAACATTAATTTGAACAAACTTTTAACTTTGCATAGGTAATATTCATTTATCAAATATAAACAAATAAAAAATAAACAAGAAATTCTAACACAACGTAAGCAACTAATTTATTGCAGTTAAGCATTTTTAAAAGTCTATTATTATTATTAACTTATTTAGCATCTTAGTCTTTAGGTTTTAACATACATTAAAACTAATGTACAATTTTAAAACATAAATTTAAAATACAATTACAATTTTAGCATATCATTTTGTCGTGTAAATTTAAGTACAGCCATTACATAAGATGTGTAGGTAAAGAGAACTTAAGAACTTAAGAACTTGAGAGCTTAGGTTTTGTTTTTGTGCAACAAATTATTATTATTATTATTGTTTATTTTATTTACTATAATTAAACTGAATTCTATGTGTTGAAAATGCCCCAGTGTACTTCCTTAATTGATTCGAAATCAAATTGGCCGAAAAAACAAAATATATTTAAAATTTAATAAATTAAATCAATAATTTTAAATTATATGCATATATGTTAGTTGTAAAACTGTTTAATTGCTAAGTTGAAAACATTTTTATATTTAATTAGCGTTATTTTTTCCGAAAATATATAACAAACATGCAATTTTTAAAAAACAAACTTTTTGGTTTTCTTTTACTTTATTTTCTATAATTTTATATTTATTTTCCTTTTCAGTTTTAGTTTAGTTTAATGAAGGAACTATTGATACTAAATAGAGAAACTACATGGAACTTTAGTGCCACTTAAGCAACGATCGCTGAAGAATCGATAAACGATAAACGATTGAAACGAATGGTTTGAGCTACAAATTAATTTAGATATAGTAAAGCAAATAAATAATGCCTCAGTGAAGTTCTAAAAAGATTTACTAGGCATATATTTTGCATAGCCGCTGGCATGAGACACAAAACCTCTAGAGTTAGCTGAAAATATATAAAATATTAATAAACAATACAGATTTCTATCATATATTTCTTTAAGGAATTGGTAACTATTCAATATAAGAAAAGTTTAAGAAATAAAAATAGTATATATACCAACAAGTTTGTTGTCTACAATGTACAAACCAAAAACAGGTCGCAAAGAGCCTTCAAAATTACGTGAAATTCATGACAAAATTGCGAGTAAATTTAAATGTGTGAAACTTATGTGCCATCAGAGAAAAAATAATATAACATAAGCTGAAAACATTTTTAAAACAAGCTGAAAAAATCAAAAAACAAAAAAAAAAACTTATTACACAAAAATTATATTAAAATAATACAAACTTAAATTTTAAATTTAAAACGTTGTGATTTATATTGTTTATTCAATGCATGGTTCAATGTCGAAATAAAAATTATATATATTTAATTCTCGTGTATTAAACAAAATAACAAAGTGCTAACAATATTATATATTATATAAAGATTTATGAATGTATTTAAGTGTAGCGTATATTATTCACTACATGTTGCTTATGGACAGTTTTTCTTCCATACAATGAGGAATTTGAGCATGAAATTCATTTGGATAAATGTATTTATTGATGCATTCTTAGCTAGCTACAAAATTGTTTATAGCTAATTGAGAAAATTATTAAAATAGAAGATGCTCAACAATTGATTTTTTATAGATGTTTGCATTGTCAGTTGACACTATGTGTGCGTGTTTTCATCTAGATATTAAAAATGTTTAATTGATGTTTTTACTCCATGTTTTAAATGTGCACAAGCAAACAAACACACACTTGAAAGATACTCAGATACATTTCAAGACTTACTTCTAAGATCTACGACAAAAATTCGCATCTATATAATTTCTCAAAGACTGTCACTTGTGTTAAACTTAAGCATGCCCTACTCAATGAAGCCGAGCGTCAGAATTTAGTTCTATCCTTAGCTTGTTACTACTATATGATATCATAACTAGCTCTAGCTCTAGCTCTAGCTCTAGCTGTATCTGTATCAGTTTTTTCTACTTATCAACGACAACTAAAACTATATCCCTAGGCCTAAGTTTATATATATTTTATGTCGCCATATAATACTATATATATACCACACATATACACACCTATATATATTTAATAATTATATATAATAATATGCAACATTTGGCAAACCAAACCAACTTTTTGAACAAATAAACAAAGCGAAAAACCCCAGCTGGATGCGTGTCTTTCATTATGCCTCAGCATACATTTCAATCAGCCATATCTGTGCCATATAGAGAATGCAAACGCTAATAAAAACGCGCCATAAAATTGCAAATAATAGCCAGACAGATGGACAGATGGACAGTTGGACAGATGCACATTGAAGATATATGCCGGCACTCAAAACTAATGAAATGTTCCAAACTCCAAAGCGTTGCAAGCTCCGCTTGGTGGCTCAGAGGCTCTGAGGCACTGATGCTCTGAAGCTCGGTGCCTGCCACACGCGCACTCGAAAGTCATTCAAACAGGCTGAGACGTCGACGTCGACAGCGACGTCGCTGCCGGCAGCGACAAGCGCTTGTCCAGCCAGCCAGAAATTCTTCAGTTTTCCACAAAAGACGAGCAGCCGATGCCAATGTTCCAGCATTCAACCGATCCACGGAGACGGCGACGTTACCTCGCCAAAGTTATGAGCGCAATTCTATCGTAAAAATACGCGAGAAAGGAAAGTAATACGGTTCAAAAGCTATGCTAAATACCCTATGAATTTGAGAACAGCATAAGGTAAGAGAAAAAGGCGAGAGAAAAGGCAGTCATGAGAGCTCTTTACAAATCTATTTACAATTATGTTTTTAACAACAATCGTCACACTTGTCTATATTGTTGTGATTGGCAAAATTAGGCCTAATTGGCAACATTCAAATTAGAATTAAAAACATAAATTTCTACCTGCATATCAAATAATATGAGCACAATTTTGATGCATATCTTTATAAAAATTCTTCAAACCTCCTACATGTAAATTGGTGTTCTGCCATTTTCTCTATCGCCCTATAATTATTTTCTTCTGAAATATTAAAATGAAAAAAATTATTTATAATTTCTTTATATATTTACTTTATATTTATGCCAATTAAGTACAGTTTAACAAAAAATTAACATAAACAAAAGTGTCAAGTCTGTCTGCTCTTAATGTAAAGAGTTTTCGATTAAAAAACATTTTCTTTTTATTCAACTTCTAAGTATTGCGTTTTTACTGAAAATGTATTTGTTTAATAAGACATCAAAATACTTTTAAAAGATCCTTGCAATCTATTTAAAATTGTTTAAATTATATTCTTCTTAACTAAATCTTGCTAAGTTTAAGAACTTACTTGAAGAAGACTTGGGCATTGTTTCAGACAATGAATGAATTTTGAATGAGTAGAAGTCAAGCTGATAATAATTAAGGGCGTTCTACGGCATTTTTGATAACATTGTGTACGTACTCTAGCCAAGTGTATTTGAAATGCAAAATGCTTTCACAGTCGTATCGCTTGGCCTGGTCAAGCCTCTGGTAGCGTGGCCTGGTCTGAGGCAGAGTCTGAGTCTGGCCCCAGTTAAGGTTTGCCTTGGCATTAAACTAGAAATTCTTGTCTTTGTGGCAATCATCGCTGGGCGGCAACAGCACAAGAGGCAGAGCAGGAGCCGCAGCTGTTGCAAGTTGAAGCTGGAACTTGGAGCTGGAGTTGCAGCCGAAGTTGGAGTTGGAGTAGCATTTTGTGATTTGTGTGCTAGCGGTACAATTTGAGCCGCGAGCTGTGGCTACCAATGGCCAGTTACCCAGTTATTTGGCTCTTATGACAGGCGCAAACAAAATTATTTGATGTCAGCTTCTTGCAGCTTAAACAGGTGATGAACTGCATGTGTATGAGTAGATAGATGTACGCGTATGTACCCAATATACATGATATGCATCGAAATTGATTTCATTCCGATAAGCGAGCCTGTCAATACAGTAGCCACAATATATGACCCACTGTGCACAGTGTGCCCCGCTTATCGCGGTGAAAATACCTACTTCAAGCATTTAACTATTTTTACTATCACCCGGCGAGGTGTCGCCAGTCACAGTCGCTGATGAGTTCCGCGACAGCCCACAAAGATGCAACTCTATGTTGGGTACTCCTTGTCTTTTGAAACCGGCTCCCAACTCTGCTTCGACTCCCATCAATGTCTACGACTCCTTTGGCAAATGTCATGCAAGTAATCTCGCCTGGGCCATGGCTTAATATCTTTGCTTAACAGCTAATGAGTTGCCGTTAGTGATTTATTTCCCAAATGAATAGAATTGCAGGCAGTTTTCGAGCCAAGTTCAACTTTGCATGCCACATGCAACACACAGACGAACGGACAGACGGACGGACAGACGGACGGACGGACAGACAGCCAGGCGAAACACTAGACGTTAGACACTATTTTCATTTCATTTTTAAAAAAAACAACAATTACCTCACGATCTACCCGAGTTGCGTTTGAAAACGAAAAGCGTTTATTATTTTCTTCAAATATTAGAGAGTGTTTATAAGTTGTTTATGTTTGTTGGCATTTTTGATAAGATTATTGAAACCCCTTTAAGCATACACTTCTATTTATTTAAAGTAAATTCAAAACTATTTTTAAGATTATTGTGTTATCAAACTGGTTAAATTTGCAGACCTAACATTGATAAAAGAAAAATTATTTAGTTAATTCATTTTCAAAGGACGAGCTGAGCAAAGACTTTAATATTGCTTCTTTAATAACTTCTGTGTTTATCTACCGATTTCAATGCGCTTTTCAATATAGATAAATATAATAGTGGAGAGTATATATTGATAAAAACAACTTTCTACTTTAAGCTGTGAGCTTGTTATTGAGGGGCATACATATGGTATACACGAATCTACATTCCGTAAATGGCTAGTTCTTACTTAATGGAGTCTGTCATGCCTTCTTTTGTCTGTAACATACATTTGCACAAAATAATTAAACAGGTTTGTAATGGGTACATGGGTACTGGATCTAATAATTCTATAGATAATGCCGAAATAAAAGAGTTAACCTAAAATCTTATATTCAATAATGTGCTTAAACAAATGATAGTTTTCATACAAATTCTTTCGTCTATCTAAAAAGCCTACTTAACGGTAGCTAAAATACTAATATTGATTATTTCGATTGGTAGCTAAAATAGTTTTGTGATATGCTAAAACCTTTCGACCGTTTATCGTTTAGAGCGACCCTACAATGCTCTCCGCCATACTAATAAATATCTTAAAAGTGAGTTAAAACAAAAGTTAGGCGGTATACTGTATTGTCAGTAGCCACGTGCAATTAATATAGTGCCATATCGCACCCCGTATGACATGTGACTAATTGAATAGCTCTGATATATTATGCCGGGAGATCAGCGAAAGTTCGAGTCCGAGTTTTATGTGACATTGAAAAAGCACAAATGACAACGGAGCTCAGTTTCTGCCGCAGGGGCAGCTCCCTCTAATCAAAACTAATTCATCATTGCTCGCTGCCAATGCATTAGCCAAGAAGAAGGTATCATAGTGCTATATAGGAAGGTATGCATATGGTCCAGCCTGGTCCAGTCCAGTTCGGTTCGGTGTGGTTTCTTCGTATCTACGGACACATATTTCATGCGTCTGTCGTCGCACAGAAGCATTTCGTGGCCATAAAGAAACTAGATCAATTTAATATGTATTCGGTTTGTATTTTAGTTTTGCTTTTTGCCGCTTCAAGACACTTTACGAGAGAACTTCAAAAGCAAGAGAGAAAGACCACAGAGTGATAGAGAGAGAGAGAGGGGATAACTCTAAGATCTGGCGACATTGCGGAAGCATGCCACTTTGTCAAGCTATTGTGCCGCGGGCGTTTGGCGACCAAAGGCGCCGCTTCAAAGGCATAGCACTGTGGTACTAAATGACATTTGTGTTGATAAATTCTTAAACTTTATGGGATTTAACAGATATAAAATAAATGCAATAGACGGCAAAGGGTATTACCCAAAAGAATTTTTTAAAACACTTTCTGTTGTCAGTTAAGTTTTTCTCTGATTCTAGATGAATATTTTTTTTTTTTTTTTTTTTAGCATACATTTATATTATAATATTTATATTATATTTATATAACTAAATCAAAATCTCGCGCTGCGCCCTCGACCATACAGTTTGACTAATATAGTATAATGATAAAACTTTTTCTTATCGATCTTTATCATCGATCCTTATCCGTCCTTAAATTTAAATGATTTAAGTCCGTCTAAAATAAAATAATGTCGATAAAACATTCTGATGACGATACAAAATATATAAAATTTTTGAATTCCCGCAGAGATAATTTGAATTTATCCCACTGTACCGACTGTGTCACCAACTGGTCCTCCGTCTTGGCTTAGTGTTCACTTTGGTATGCCTGATAAATGCATTTGGCTGGCAAATGCTAGGCGCTGCCTGCCTTATCAGTGTTTGTAATTAGCGCATTTGCATTAAAAATAGCAATAATTTCCAATAAAGAAGCCCAACATCGATATATGTTAGCATATATACTTCACGTAGTCCTGCTCGGTGTCTCTCTTGCGCTTCCAGTAATTACAGGAAGTGACGTAGAATTAAAACCGAAACATTAAATAGATAGCGTCATAGAGTCTGTAGTATGCAGTCTTAAACCAGAGTATGAAGTCAGAGCTGAGTTAGTTTCGTGACACGAACTGTAAGCAAAACGATAGTCGTATAGGAAAAGCTGACACCATATTAAAATTAAACTGAGTGTAATACGGTTTTACATAATAATTCCAGAAGGATATGTTGATAAAACCATTATTAAATCTTTTCTAATATCGCTTCCCATTTTACTTAACCTATCTCCCATTTCCAGTTTGAATCCGTACTCCCATCTCTAATTTAGCTTTTAGTTCCACGAAGACCGCGGTCCAAGCTATCAATTAGTTTTCCCCATTGGCGTTTAGCTATGGCTGTCTAGCGCCATCTACAGTTTGAATACAGCAATTAGCCGAGGAAATTAATGGGAAAATATAAAACCTTACCTGTAGTTGTCACAGCATCTCGGATATTACTATATACATATGCTATATATACAGGGTTAAAAAGAAAATCTGCAAGTTTTTCATATCTCTAATATTGTAATTAATCTCGGAATCTCTTCTATCTGGGGGCAATTATGTGCACTAATTAATGGTCTTTTAAACAAACTTGGCAACGCGCTTTTGCGCACATTTGAGCCAATTATAGTTGGGGTAGCACAGCCACGCCCTCTTTTGGCCAAGGCGTGCATTCATTGATTCACAATTAATGTTGATTATCAAGATCTGCAACAACAACGCCCCAATTTGCAAAAGCGAAAGAATCGCACAGGTGCACAGCCTCTCGCTCTATCGAATGGGATCGATCTATCGACGATCAACGCTGATCGCTGATCTTTCAGCTTCTCTCATTTTGTAGCTTTTCTTTTTGCATTTTTTTATATTTTTTTGGCTGCCCCATCACAAATTCAGTAGCCGTTTTGACTGCCTAATGATGGCCCCTGTTCGTGGGGTCCAATGAATTATTACGCTAACCACCAGCAGGCCAGGCCATGTTAGCACAATTGGCCTACAAGTCTATTATTATTTATGCAAAAGGCTACAGCTGCCAACGGTGCACATTCTGTCGATCGCTACCCGTTAACTGAACTACGCTGTGACCATCAATCTTGAAAATATTGCCGCCACATTGGGCCAGAGCTCTTTTATTGACCAGGTATTTTGCATCAAGGCTTGCTTACAGGTGAGCTGATGATCGGGGCTAACGGAAAGTACTTACTTGGGTAAAGTTCTAGTGCTAGGGATAAATTTATTTTTCGCTTTCATGTATTTTTTAATAAAGTAAAAACAAAAGAAATACATAAGTTGTACAAATTAAAGCTAGTTTAAATTATAATAGATTTCGTTAAGCTTAGATATATGTACGTAATAACAAATCTTGGCTAAAATGTACTTAATCATAATAGAATTTATTTATATTAGAAGGCATTACGAAAATATTCGAGCTCAGTTTTACAATCGGTTTGATTGAAAAAATGTATGTATGATAATATGTATATATGTTTTTGATAATATTCAATTTCTAAAATATAATGTTCAAGCTATTGCTCTTTTTTTTTAATTAACGTTTAAAATCTTAGAATCCCTCTTATTACACTTCACTCGATCTATCAAAAGCCCCGGTTAATAAACACAGAATATACAATGTATATTCCACGCCTTAGTCAGATATACAATTTTTTTAGATTTTCTTAATTTATCGAATCTCGAATCTCCTCTATATCTTTATATCTTAAACTAAATTACGACACATCATTTAATGCAGTAAATTAAAATTATTTTTTGCAAAAAATTAAGGGAGTTTAAGAATGCTACAATTATTTAATTTTAGGAACTATAAATACAAATAAATGCAAACGCTCATAGAAATATGGTCAGTGTGATGTTTTGGTACACTAAGATAGTAAGATATAGTAGATAGTCCCTATACAGAAACTGGACATATCTACATTAGCCTGTTCTCTTTCTAAGCCACGGGCCATTTGATTAATGCGTGCAACTGCGATCTCTTTGACCCTTTCGCTTTCAGGTGTTGTAAAATTAATTAATAGTACTTCAATTAAAATTGCAACAAGCCATTGAACAACAAAATTGTTGTTGTTGTTGGAGTTGTTGGTGTTTGTCGAACGCCAAAAATGTGTGCGTAGTGCAATCTGTGTGGAGCCCGTAGCTGCCACACACATGTGCAACTTGCTGCCGTTGCTGCAACAACTTGCGTGCCTCGTTGCTGATGAGCAGCAACCAGCAACAACAGCAGCAACATGTGTTCCACAGTGCTAATCTGCATCGGCTTGAAAATATCTTGGGGGGAATCTTCTTATAGGCAGACGGACTTTGGTTTCTGCCAGTGTGTGTGTCCTGCGGGCAGCCAGAAAGCCGCACAGTGTAAAATCAATTTAGATTTGCTGCTGCTGCTGCTGCTGCTGCTGATGTTGCTGTTGCTGTTGCTGCTGCAACTTCAACAACTCACGTCCTTGGCAATTTGTGGCGAAAATGGAAAATTGCTGTTCAATTATTTGTAGCTGCCCCTTGTAAATTTGCCATTGCCAGGTGACAAGAATTGTAATAACTTGCTTAGGCCACACCAGCAGTTGCCGATGTTGCCAGTTGCAACTACTTGCGAATAGGAAGTGCACTATATTTTTTAAAAGTTCAACACAAATACATTTATTTTACTATCTTTTACAACTTATCAAATGACTTCTAACTTTAAATTTTAGGTATAAAACCTAGAAGGATGGAGCAGATCAGTCGGACGGTAAACTACAGTCAGTAACTGTAACCAAAATTAGTACTTTGGGTTTCAATAATACCCACACTATCAAACAAAGTGTCTGCTGCATATCTTTGCTGTTTCTTATTTAACCAATCCCTTTAAATCAGATGGACCTTCTAGGGCTCTTTCTAATTTATAATATGTGCTATATATTTAATTAATTTATATGAAATTTATTTGTACATGAATATTAATACGCTTACACATGTTAATTTTAACTTTGCATAAATTGTATCATGTATTTTAAAAGTTATAATATTATAGATTAAAACTTTGCTTTTGATCTCAACTTGTTTTCTATTGTTTTGATTTTCTCTCTAGGCCTTACTGAAGCACTTATCTACCATTTAGTCAAAAATTTATTTCAAGAGAGGAAACAAAACCTAAAAACCAATTAGTTAGTCGTGCGGGCCACACACATCAAATGGTCCAGAAATTAACATTTCTTTACAAATTTTCCAACGGTATTTAATGTGCAAGGGAAACGATAAGAGAACTACTCCCTATGGCAACATCTGTAAGATATATAAACAAAAATAACTTGTGGTAATTATCACAACATTTGGGAAAACAAAACGTGAAGCCCCTGGAAATTAGCATTTAAATTGTTTCGCTGAGTTATATTTATTTATATATATATATTTATTTTTTTAGCGATAAGCAGCTGAAAATGGTGCACTTATTGACAACTTTAACGAGTGGACGACCAAAATAGAAAGAAAATAACGAAAAACAAACTCCAAATCGAAGCGTTTATAAATGCTTTTCCCTCCTCTTCCAAAATCAATTAACACACTTTGGAAATTCCTTTGTTTTTGGGCTGACCAGGCCACAGATGCGGGACTAACATATAAATGTCCATTTGATGGACAACTTAAAGAGCTCTGCCCCGAAAGTTGAACCCTCCTCTGCTTGCCACCCACACTTGCCGCAGTCACATTTGATGAACTGTGGACAAATTTTTCAATTTAAAACGCTTCACTGAGCCGGGCAGCAGAGGAAATTGTTTATGCATTTGTCTTGGTTTTCAAATTGAAATTGTATTTCATTTAAATGCAAAATTTTGATTAAACATATTAGAATTTTCCCACGAGTTTTTCTAGAATTTAAAGTGTGGAGGTTTAATAGCCAAGGTTCTGCATTTTAGGCTAAATTTATTGTACAACTAAAAGTTCAACTACTACAGGTAAAAAACATTAATGGCCTGCTTTAAACTTTAAAATTGTAATTCTTCACATTTGAGTGAAGTCAAGTGAAATGATTCAAGCATTATAACAAATAGATTGCTTGTGCAATGACCTCTTTAAATTCTAAGTTCTAAATTAAATTTAATCGGAATTTTGAATATCAATAATAAATCTTTTAACCTATCGAATTTACTTCATCAAAATTGAACGATTCCTCTACAAACTTTTAGCCAAATTATGATATCTTTCGCGTAACCAAACAATTATTTCATATTATTCCATGCTATATTGTTTTAATACCAAATCCACGGCAACAACTTATCAAAATGATCAATAAACCCATTTATCAATTAGTAGCTGTACAAAAGTAAAATAGAAAGCAAATAGAGTTGTACTTACTGGTATTTTCCTCTGCATTTCAGAGCCTCAGCCTAAGCAGAGCTGAACTTGAGCAACATTTTGAGCGCTGACAGTATTAAAAAATTTTTATGCGCATTCCGAGACATCAAAAAACGACAACTGCAGCAAGAAGTGAACCGGACAAACACAAACAACATGGAAAGAAAGATCAAAACATGACAATAAAAATAAGGACTTTAAAAAAACGGGTCGCCGGGCAGGTCGTCTCTGTTTCAGTATGGGATTCCAATTCAGACCGACTCTGACTGTGACTCTGAATCTGATTCTGATGCTGGTCGTGTGCCTGTTTTAACGCCAAAAGTGTGACATATAATTTTGAAAATGACAAGCAACAACAACTGGCTATAACAACAACTCAACGACGAGAATGTCACCAAGCTCAAGACACGCAACTCCTATGAGGGCTCCTACCTTCCTCATGTCGAAAGATCCCCCATCCCACCGATCTGAGGTCTTGAGAGCTGACCATTTACTTTACGACTGCCGTGTGCCGTTTGGGTTGTTCCTTTAATTTTAATGCTTTGCTTTTGCGTTCCATTTACAAATTTCGTACAACACCAGAAAGGTTTAAGAGCGAACAAGTGAAAAGAGCAACCAAATGGCATAGAGAGATTATTAAATTGATCTTAAGCTTAAATAAAACTTTAGTATTTACAGAAATAATTGTCAGTACAAGCTGTATTTATTAAATATTTAATAAGCAACGACGAACAACCTAAAAGAAAATGCCTCGATTGTCGTTGTCAAATTCTTTCTTTAATAAATTGCACATTTTTTAGTTGATAGTTATAAAAAACAAATTCAGAAAACAATAATAATGTATATACACTATATGGTATGTACTTATAATTTTATTAACATCATTCAAAAGATATTTATTCAATGTACTCATTAAAATGGGCAAAAACAGGGTTAATAACTATATAGTAGTTTAGTTAACTAGCTACTCGATAAATGTAGCTAACATTAGTAAACCTGTTTTAATTATCCTTAAATATTGAATAGCATTGGATTTAAAGATCAGTTGCATCGGGTACAACCGGAAGTTGCAATGGGTTCGGCACATTCAGAATGATCTAGCTGATGCTTTTATATTGTCTGTAAAGGTGCGACGCCTTCATCAGCAACAACTTACAAAGACACGTCATCAAAATGGATAGAAAAAACAGCAAAATGCATTCGAAACGCTCACTACAAGCGCCACAAATGAAGCAAAATAAAATGAAAACAAAAGTAAAGTGAAAAAATAATAAAGAGGCTTCGAGCTCCTAGAGCTCCACAGTTGTCGGGCTTATACGGAAGTATGGGAAAAAATAGTTCTGGTGGAGAAATATTGCTAAAATATTTTATGTATTAAAAAAAAAAATTGGCCATAACGGCAGACAGCCTTTAATGCTTTTAGAAACGATCCGTGCAAATTAAAACAAATTTCTGTATTTCCAAAGTAATTTAATTTTAATATTTTTCCTTAAAATATCCAACATATAGTATAAGTACATTAACAACAATTAGATGCAGTCGACAGTAAGATATAATATCGCACATGGTCTTAAATGATTTTCACACTAAAAAATATGTTTCAAAACGATAATTTATTTATAAGATGGTCAAAATGCGTTAAACCTAAATTTTACTTCTGTGCAATAGTGCTAGAGAAAGGGTATTATAACACATTTGATATTATATTGAATTTATTTAACTTTGTTTTTAATAAATTTAAAATAACTGCCTCCATCGTTTCGCTTTTTTATTATTTGTGAATAAGTTGGTGAAACGCCTGCCAACCGCAGGCAATTCGCAAATACGATTTGATTTTAAAAAAGTTTTTAATTGAAATTACATACAATGAATTGAGCTTATGAAATACGTACGCCAGACAAATGTCGAATGCATTTCAAAAATTAATTAAAATCCACAAGATATTGAAGCCAACTGCTGCCCCATGTGGAGTGTGTGAAGTGTGTGAAATGTGTGGAGTGTCAACCTGGCCAAGATTATTTACATTTACACCTGCTTTTTCCAGATACTCTTTTTGGGCGCAGCTGAGCCGAGCTGCACTAATGATGCGGCCAGTTGAGTTTGACAACATCGGGACCACCAGCCGAGTAGCAACTTCTTGTTTCCTCTCTGTCTACTTTACTTTAGTTAAGTTTGTTTCATATATTTTTGTACCCTATACCCATAAAATGGATAAAAACGGGTGAATAACTTTGAGCAAATGTGTGTAACATAAAGAAGGTGACGTGGCAGACTCCATAAAGTATATATATTCTTGATTAGGGCGAAAAGTCGATATAGCTATGTCCGACTGCCAGTCCGTCGATCTGGGAATATATTTCGGGAATATAAAAACGCAGATTAAGTTTATTTGAAATGTAGTATGGCACGACTCTTTTTGCGCTTACGAACACGAGAACATACTAGAATATAGAATACAGGGTATTCCTCAGTCGAGCTCTTCCGGCTTATCGGCTCCGTCCTTACTGGTTTTTTCTACTCTTGTCTCCGTTGATTTCATTGTCGATGCTTATCGGGTGTATGCCGTGTACCGTTGCATCAATTAATGAAAATCCCGAACAACATTTGATGCCTATCGGCAAAAAAAGCGATTAATGCAAATGTGCCAGGGCTGAGGGCAAAAATAACTTACAATTATCGAAAATGTGTTGAAAATGCTTTGATTGCTTTGGCGATAAACGGCAGCGATAACAAGCTGACACAGTCAGCTTATCGATAAGATTGAAACTGAGGAAAACAGAAAAAATAAAAAAACAATACAAAAATAGTTAAAATATTAATTTGTTTACACTTGACTAAAGACGAAGCAGAAATGATGCATAAATTAGTCAAATCTCCCAGAAAGCGGTATGTGGTTAGTTGTAGGGCAGGGCTGGGTGTTGGATGCGGGGGACAACGGAAGTGCTGCATTAATCTTCACATCGTCTGGCCACAATTTGTCAGAGTAGCGCGTCGCGTGGTTTTCCTACCATTCCATTCATGAATTGCCATTGATTGTTTTGAATGAAAATTGAAAAGCCTCCAGTACAACAGCAACGGCAACAATGACAACGACAACGATAACAACAACAACAACAAACAGCAATAATATCCATTGTCCATTTGCTTGTTTATAAATAGAAGTAAATTAATAACATAAGTACCTAATCCAATCAATCAAACTGTAAAATCATACAGCGTCCCATGGAAACAGCCCAAGCAAAGCCTATGCTTTAAGGTAACCCAAACAAATCCAACAACTCCAGCAACACCAACTCCAACAACAAGAGCATCTTTTGCTAGCAGTGCTGTCAATTTTGGGAGAGAGAAAAAGTCTACTTTGGCGGGAATCACCCATCAAAAAGATTAAAAAATTCAAAAACATAAAACAACCAAGTTTAGATTTCCATTGCATTTCAACAACAATTGAGATCACAATCTAAATCATCTCGCAAGTTATTTCCGAAACTTTACTTTTATACATACATGTAAGATCATTTTTCGTGAGTATTCTATGGAACGAATTCTTTAGACTTTTGCTCAACATTTTTCGGCTAGATTCCTTAACTACGTATGATATTTTGCTTTAAGTTATTGTATTTTATTGGTTAGTAACAAAAAAAAAATTAAAGCTACAGACCATAATAATTTTTTTTGTTTTTTTCATAACTTTTTTAACAATTAAAAAAAAGGGCCAAAGGGTCTAGAGTTTCCGCTTTCAACAATTTACAAATTTGTCCTTCAACTTCTTTTAAAAAACAGCCTGACTTCGCGGGAAAAAAGCGGATTGGGCAACACTGATTGCTGGAGTGTCTGCCTGACTCAGTGACTGACTGACTACAAGATAAAAACATCAACAGCAACAACGGCCACATCCAACCGCAACACAAAAGAGTCAAACGTTAAGTTTTAGCTGTAACAAAAATCGGATATGCCCATCCCTAAAAATTCAGCAGTGAAAAGCAAAAAAACTCCGTAAGAGAAAAAGAATAATTGTGCAGGCTCTAGTCGTGAACACTATGTCAAACAAAAGAATATAAAAATATAAATATTGTGTATTAAATTCAATTTTATATAGGTGAACTAATAATTGAAATAATTATTGAAATTTCGTGCAAAGTAAAATTATTACAATATTTAAACATTTTGAACAAAAAATCCAAAAGTTCCATTAAATGTTAAGATTGAAAATAAAAATTAATTATTAGTCAACAAAAAAATCATTCAAACTCTTTACTAATTCTTACCTTCTCACAGCTCTCGCTAAGCGTCCACCCGTACAGTATATATTTTGAAAGTGTTTATAAAATATCATACGAAGCGCAACAGCAAATATTCTTCTTACTTTTTTGTCTGTACAATGCCTTGAAAACCATATTGTGTTTATTTATTGTTATTATCCAATGCTCTTTTCAGGATAGATAGATATATTGTTCGAAACTATATAATCTGAGCAACTACTTATCTTGTATATACTATGTTCAATGTTACGTGGGTTTTTTAAGTTTTCGTAAACGTGGCATTACATCCAATATTTGAAATATTGACCGCGATCTAAGAGATCTAATGTATAGTACCCTACATGTATGGTATAAATTAAAATAAAGATCATTGTGTTTTCAGAAAATTTTCTAAATACTAAATATTACTAATCAATTTCTTTTCATAATTTTCGATTACGATAATGATGAATTTAAATTTTATGCATTCAAATTTTCCCTAATCTTTGGGTTTTTCAACCGATAGGAATTACCGTTTGAATTGAGTGTTGAAAGCAAATCAATCAGACATACATAGTACATATTTATATTTTAGTTTAAAGTAAAGTATTCAAACTTCGTATTAGAAAAATGCAAGTTCTTTAAGCTAAGTTTCTTTTATATTTGATTTTATTTTTTATATATTATTTTTTCACTATGGGCACGCTGAGCTGATGCTGTCGCCCGGCGACAGTTGCGGAACTGGAACTGGCGATAGTTGATCGTCCGTTGCTTTGACTGTTGTTGTTGTGGATGTTGTTGTTGTGCTCTTGAGTTGTCGTTGTGTCTCTAAGTAAGCCCGGCATCAGTCTGCCAGAACTTCGGAATGGCCCAGTCCAGTTTTTTCTTTCAGCCTCAACGCTCTGCGTCGGCTGGCATCGCATTCGCACCCTTTGGCCCCGCCAACCGCACACCGATCCCCGGCAGCTCTGCAACAGGCACAGACCGGCCCTGCGCTCTGACAATCCTTAATTTTTATTATTATTTTCTTCTTTTTATTTTGGCTTCATTCTTTTTTTCTCATTTTCTATATGTTTTTGCCGGCTTTGGGTCTGGAGTTACTCAGATGGTTCAGTGGTGTGGTGGTGTGGTGATGCGGTGGTTCCGTGGCTCTTTTATGAATATGAATGGCTTAGCACGCGCCTTTTAAGCCACCAGCTGAGATGACTTGTGGCTTTTCAATTTCTTGTGTTGTCCGTTGTTGTTGGTCTTTTACTTGTTCCCCTTGTCGTTCGTATTGATCATTTTATTTTTCAAAGTTCGTTTCGTTTTGGCTTTATTTCTCTTTCATTTTATTTTGTGAATTATTGAGTACTTGACTTGGCCGATTCCTCAGAGTTTGCTTGTAATGACGCTGCGCAATTTTTGCGATTCAATTGTGGTACTTAGCGTATTACTTGGAGATGCCGAATTGTTTTAGAAAAGTATCTAACGGATACACGCCGCCAACAAGTCAAGTTGAAGCTATTTATTAAGGATGCAGTTAACCTTGCCAGCGAATCGTCTACCATATTTATTTTGGCTTCTGGCTCAATCGTTTCTAGGGTATTCACAAGTTGATTTCCTTTTTCTCTGGGCGCGTGTCGTTGTTGTTGCCTTTGTCTGGGAATTGCCTTTGACAATTTGTTTGCTAAGATGATGTGCACCGGAAATGAGTAATCAAGATTATGCGATATTAGCCAAAATAGATTTGATTTCTCGGTTTTCAGGGGCGCTTTGAATGATCGATGAGCTTTCCGACGGCAGCATCAGCAACAGCGGCAACGACATCGTGATCGTTACCGAAACGGTTACAGACTCGTCAAAGAAGGCTGATTGCGATGTGTGGGTGATATGTTTTAAATAAGATGATGCCAAGAGAAAATCTATCAATACTTCAGCGATAGCACTGACCTTACTACTAAAATCACATACATATATTGTAAATCTAATCTAGTATATTATAGTACATAGTACTTTCTAAATACTTACTCTACAAATCTGGTTATGTTCTAGAATTCCAGTGCAAATCGGAATAGTGTCGTGAATGGTTTCAAGATCAAGAACAAAAACGGAATTGATGTAGGAAATCAAATTTTGAAGCACGAAAATAGAAATAGAATAGAATAGAGTTCAAGCACCTAATCTCTTGATATTTGATATGTGTAGGCTACGAATGCAACCCATAACCCAATAAAAATATTTCTAGGCAATAGTTAATTTTAACTACATTTTGTGTTATATTTAGTTTTGGAAAACTCGAACTTTCTTTTTTTGCCCTTTTTATTGTTTTACAAAGTTCTAACATTATTATTATCTAAGATGAATTATTGATACAATTTCTATAGATTCTTTCAAGTTGCCTTCAACAGGCTCCGTATTCAAGTTTTGATGCTAAAATTGTTCGATCATTTCAGTTTTAAATCTATGGCTGATTCAAATGCCCAGAACGTCTGCATTTTATGCAAATTTGTTTTCAACAAATAATTCTAAATGAAGCTCCTTTCTCCCTATTTTAAGATATTTTATTAACAACTCGGTCTAGATACTTTTTAGATACCATACACTTGATCTAAAAACATTTGATTAACAGTACGCTAACCTGTTCTACAGTGTTTTTACAGCTGATCAAGCACTTGCATAAATTCAAATTGAAATTTGAAGCTTTGCGGTGTGCAACTCCCGTATAATTTCCACTCGCTCACTGAAATGCCTGTCATCGAAGTTGCTTCTTTTTGGAGTGCAATTAAAATGTTAGTTATGAGCGATATTCGATCGCGAACAACAGCAGGTGGAAATGTAAGCCAAAACATTTTTTTGTGATGGCTAATTGGTAGCCCAGTAAAAGTTAACAGCTAACTTGGCATGCTCAAGCGCGGCTGTCTGATATTATTTACTCACTACATGCATATATCGAATTATACATACTATACAACGTAGACGTATCGTTTTTCCAGCATTGATCGAAAAGCAGGGCCGATGTAAATGAACTTAATCAAGTAATGACTGGGTTGATGAGGCTCCACCACATTTCTTTTTGGCCCAAGTGGTAACATGAGTAATACACACCAAGAGAGATACAGATCAGTAGCTAGACAATAAAACCAAAAGCCAAAGCCAAAGCCAACAGCCATGCGCCATGCCTAGACCCAGACTTAGACCCAGACGTAGCCGTCGACTCTTGGCCCATTGCCATTAAAAGTCACTGGCGCATCTTGGAGGCCCTTCTAATTGGCGCATCGACTTAAATGCTGAACTTCAAATACTACAAGTGAAGTTCAACCTCAATTTAAATGATTGACTATAAGTTGCTCTTTTACTTCTAAACATTTATAAATAATGAATCTCAGAGTATATGCTCTCAAGTTGTAATGGTATTTTAATGTAATGCAGCTTAACAATTAAAGTTTATTCCTGTTATACTGGGTAGAATTAGGTTAGATTATATCGATTTGTGAAAATGAATCACATTCTTCTTGAGTTTATACTGGTAATAAACAAAAAAAAACAATTTTTTTAGATAAATATATTTTACATATTATTATAAAATATACAAAATTCATAAGTATTGCTACCTTGACTGTTACCTCAGCAAAGCCTGCAATATTATCTGCAATAATTTGGTTTTCATAACAGAACTCACTGCGTTTATCAGGATAAGAGAAATATAGTGATACACATTACATATTCTAAACAACGCCTCTTGTGTTCAATATAGTAAAGTGTTATATATGTATATTGGAAATAAACTTGATGTGCGTATGGTACACACATACCTGCATTTCAAAAATGGTTTAAATTGCTCTAGACAGACAAATTGGGCTAGATAGGATAAATGTCTTGATCAAGATATATATATTCAGTAGGGGTTTAGGTTATTCACCTGTTTTTTTATGGGTACAGCTACATACAAAAAATTTGTATTCTTCTTCTTATTATTGTTCAACTTTTAACATAACCTTCCACTGCTTTTTAACAGTTTAAAGGGTATTAAGAAAATGCTATCCACCGCTCAAAGTGGAGCATAAAACCAACATTTTATGTAATGTGTTCATTAGAGTTGTCTGGCGAACTTCATGTCCACGTTCCAGTCGCATTTCAAGTCTCTACTCTCAAGAGCCTATCTCTTCTCTCATTGAATAATTGATCCAATAACACAGCGTGATGTTGATTTTTTACAATCTAGCAATAGATTGCTTATCGTTGATCGATATAATCACAAAATTGCTATTAATTGCTTAAAGTCTGGGACCCAACAAAGTTAAGATTCTTTTTGTTTTGCTTTGTTTTTATTTTATTGGCTTTTGTTTTTAACGTAGCATTTCCAAAGTGTTTTCTTTTGTCTGCTTGGCCTGTTTAAGTCTATCATTTACATATTAAAATAGATTATGGATAACTTTGGCATTTTTCTGGTATTTTGTATGCATCGACTCCTAGCCTAGCTCCATCATCTTTCCACAGTTTACGATGATGCGCTGA